>OENT01000317.1:0-135086 GCA_900239685.1 Rotaria macrura
GCCCGTACTCGTACTCGAGGGTCGGTACTCGTGCCCGTACTCGTACTCGAAAAAGTTCATACTTGCCCAGCTCTGATGGATCCCCAGTGGCTGAACTCAACTGAGCTCGTAAATGATAAAGGGCATCACCTATTTCATCAAATTACTTTCAGTAGAGCAATGAATTTGAAGAGGAAACTTACTTTCGACGAAACCATCTTGACTTCGAAGCACATGAACAATATTTTCTCTGAGAAGAGTTTGTAGTTTTTTTGTAGCTGCATTATCCGTTTGCATATGAAGTAATGCATCGAATGCATTACAATAGGCGAACATACAAAAAATCGTCGAATCCATATAGCATGAATTGGAATCGCCTTCGATTCCTTTGTTAACACCAAGTATTGGATGATCAAGAGGTGGTAGATAGTCTCGAATAGTTTGTAAGTCATCAAGCCTCTTTCGACCTGCTAAACGTTTTTCTTGCAGTTTTTGTTGCTCGATCGCTTCAATGACCGCATCGACTGGAGCATAAAAACCACGTGTTTTCGATAGAGACACATGTTGTTTTCCACATTGTGGACATTGACTACTGTAGCCCGATATCGATCTTTCACATTCAAGGGCAAAGAGATATTTTCCTTTGCATTCGACGAAGCCTTTAATAGTGGACATATCTTTACCAAGTCGCACTTGTGTATTCAACATCTCATCAGTGTTGAAATCACCGACAGCTATCTTGGGACTTTGAAAAGAGGTTGGATTATCTGTAAAAATATGTTATGATATGCAATTATTAAATAATGATAATATCTAAAACTTAATAGGATTGCGCTTGTAGTGATTCTGATTGACATTACTTGGCGTCGTACCAACATTTCCAGAATTGATGGGTTTATAATACTCTGGTAAACCTGGTTATATTAGACAATTATGCATAGTGTCATAGCGATGAAAGGTAAAGGTTCGCTTCGGTATTCATTTTCATGTCCTCCTGATTATTTAGTAAATATTTCAGGGTGGGATGCTCCCGATAATTGTTGGAGACGCATCGTTCATGTTTTACCATGTAGACTGAGCAAGTGATCTACTTTATTACTTAAACAACATTTCGATTTCACTTGTCAATAGATACACTTATGTAACTAATAAGATAGTTGTCCTGTTTTATGATAACTCTTGTATTCACAATGAGAAGCAGTATATAGAAAAATATATGTTTTTGATGGAGTAGTATCAACAACTGTTAGTTGGTTGTTTCATCACTTATGGACTTAATGAAATCTCTATCTTTTGTACTGACGAAAAGGGAACTCTAGTAAGAAGTAATAGGGATTGATGAAAAAGTCTCGTGTAGTTTATTGTGTTTGGGAAGTTTGCCAACGGGTTTCGAGATTGAGCAGAAGTGCAAGGTTATCAGTAAAAGAGGTGAGTATTCAACGATATGCAAACATATCATAAATTCATTGTCAAAATACGTGAACCCTACAGAATTCAATTCAGATACTGTGTTGATCGTGGAAACATAATTTAACAGTGAAGAGAGCTTCTGGTGGACAACGTAGTTGATGAGAACTTTTATACAATACATGATTTTTTTCGACCAACTGTTTCGAGCCTGCTCCTGTATCATAATTCGTGAACAGATGATTACAGAATAATTTTTTGGTAAGATTTTTCATTTCAATAAACGAGAAATGGTGAAATTTTTAGTAGATGTAAAGGACAAAAATGAATAAAGGCTCGGCCTTCTTGATAAAGTACTTTGTGCATTGTTGGATACTGAGTTGTATGCAGGTGTATGTACATCAAACGTGATTGAAACAAATAAATGCTTTTTTATGAATCGTTGTTAGCTTATAGCAAACAGCATTGATGATTGAATTTAAACATTCTACTGTTGTCTGATAAAGAATTCTTTAGCTGTAATCTGCTGCAGTCACTCATACTTGGCCCAGGAGAAAACCTAGTCTTGATCGCAAAAAAATAACAAGAAAATTGTTGCTATAAATTCAAGAAGTCAAAGCAAGAGCATCTTATTCAATTTTTTTACTTCTTCTCTAGTTACCTAATGTAATATCAAATTATGTAGTTTTACCTATAGTTTCTTCGCAGATATTTGTGAAGAACAGAGTCTTTAAAAGGTTAAGCAAAAGAAGAATATTCACTCATCAAGACATTTAGCTTTTAATAGGCAGTCGCTTCATATCAAACATGTTACGAAAGTCGAGTTCACTTAGAAAATCATTTCGAGAGGAAAAACCTTGTTTTCGAGCTAATATTTCTAAACGTGCTGAGGTTTAGAACCATTCCAGCTAAACAAATAGCGACAACTGAACAGAAGGGTAGTTGACCATCCCCAGCTCACATGAGCTGAGCCGATGATTAACTGTAGCTCTTCGAACTGAGCAGGAGCTGCTGCATGCTTAGTACTGAGTATTATTGGCTCTCGAAATCGTCGCATCGCATTTTTCTCAAAATGAAAAAAGTGACTCCTAGATCCTAGTAGATTCTATGGATCTTGGAATCCATCAGGAGCCGCTTTTCCCCCTTGGTTGAATGTAACCGGATCCTACTGTAGGAATCCGACGGAATCTCATGTGAGATTTTGACTCACCTCTAGTAATGCTAGCACGTACTAATTAGCACCTAATTAATAAAATAGGGCTCATCCGTTGGACTCTTTTGTAGCTCCGTCACCTGAAATCCGATCTGATTCGGTCGGTTGATTGTATATAATACGATCCGGTCGGGTCTAGTATCGGATTGATTCACCTGGGTGCTCGTAGTGGTAGGCAGGGTAAACCAAAAATGGATGAGCCATTTTCTGGGGAGGACAAGAAAGAGTCGGGGCTGGTACAGCGGTTTGGCGTAAAAACCTACTCAGTGACGGTCTCTGACAGGAAAACATACTTCGCTCAGCAACTGATGTTGTAGACTGATAGATTTGATCTTGCAAAAGCTTTTTCAGACTATCAAATGTTGGACGTTGATTAGGCGATTGGTTCCACGTTTGAGTGATAACGTTCCAAAACTGTGGGCTACAGTTTGCCGGTTTTGGTAGTATATCTCCATTTCTAACTCGCTGAACGACCTCTTCATCATCGTTGATATTTGCCCATGGTATAGCACCTCGAGAATATGCTTCCCACATTAGTACACCCATCGAATATACATCTGATTTTTCGGTATAGTCATTTACTGTTGCATTAGGCGAAAGGATTTCTGGAGCACAATACCGTTTTAGAATTACAGTTAATGCTGTTCTCGCAACACTTGTCACTTGGCTGTAAATTTCACTATAACGACTCAGTCCAAAATCTGTTACTTTTACCAAGTTGTTTCTTGGCTCGTTTTCGTCGAAACGAAAAACAAGTACATTACGACATGCTAAATCACTATGGACCACATGATTTAACGCCAAATAACACATTGCATCAATCACTTGTAGAAATATTTCACTTAGAATTTTTTCATTAATTGCTGTTTTCCGTTCGATAAGATGTTCATAAAGACTTCCCTCAGAAGCATACTCTCGCAATAGGAGAGCAGAGTTTGTATAACTATTCTCATCGTGTACCAGACCATATGTACGAACAATATGTGGATGACGACTTATATCAACGTAGAAAGAAGCTGCTTTACTAGCTCTTGCTCCATCAATTTTTAACAGTATGATCTCCGGACGACCATTATTGCTCGGTAGCCATTCCGCAGAATAAATAGTCTTCCCAAAGGTTTGAAATAACGGACGACCCTTTTTCTTTTTAACATCCACATCTAGACAATACTCAAACTTCTTCTCCTTTGATGAACTTTCAAAACGATCGATTATTTTCTTTAACACATGATTAGGAACCAAGTGATCTAATGATATAGGTTGGCTAGTAATAGGGCTTGTACCATTTCTTCGTATCCATTCCTCGATAGCTTTGCGTTCATATGTATGAACGTCCTGTGCCACAACTGGATCACAAAATAGTTCCAACGTGATAGGGCACAGTAATTCATCTTCTGGTTTTTTCATAAGTTATCTTAAAATCTAAATAACTGTGGATTTCGTATCAAGTTACACAAGTGTGAGAGTCTGGTGTTTATAAAGCGCAATTTATGAAATGTTAAGAAAAAAATCTATTGAATACCAATCTAGTTGATGAAAATCGACACTCGCAAACTTCTACTTTCGTTCGAAAGATGTTTTTGATGCTCTATAGAGGATCGCCTTATTGTTAATCGACTCCCCTCAAAAAATGAGTAAAATACGCGAATACGAATAATGGAAAGTTCTGTTTTCGACTTTTTTCCAAGAAATAACCAAGAGGTCGTAATATGCTTATTTTCATCATTATTTCTTGTCGTTGTCGCGTCACGAAACCGTTTAACCGCATTAACTGGTGAATGTGTGTTGGAAAATACTAGTTTATTATGAGAGAAAAAAATACAACATGCAAGAACAACAAATCAGAATCCCTGCAAAAATTTCTTCTTCCGTCTTTTAGAGAATAAACAACTGATTCAACAAACAAATACACATGTAAATCAATCCAAATATTAACCTTGATTCACTGAAAAATGACAATAGAAAGATAATAGTGTAAGTATGAAGAATAAAATGTATAGATGATAATATGATACAGTTATTTCGATAGATGTCATAGCATAACCATGTGCAATTGACAGTATTCAGTACAATTGCTGAACGCATCTGTTTGAATCTTCTTGTTTTTCCCTGACAGCTATATATCAGAGGTATGAACAGAGTGAATTTTTACACCCGATCCTGCCTGATGAGAGAAAAAGTCATAAATTAAACTACTCTATCCTGCCCTACCAAATCGTGTTGACAAGAAAAACACAAGATTTAAAAACTATCCCTTGTTTGATCTGGTCGACCCATTAGGGCTAATTAGAGTACCCTGTTGAGTTGACACGATATGCTAATCACTATTTTCAATCAAGTCTATAATAAGCAACTAAACTTTCACATTCTATCATTGAATAATATTTTATTCCGATCGATTTCGGAATAATAATAAATTATAGTTCCAAATCTACAATAAATGAGTATCATACAAATACAAGAGAAGAAAATAATACAATATATCCATCCAAGTTGATACGTTTTAATATAGGACTTCATGTGATAGAATGCTCAAGAAAAACAAAAACAAGGAAGGATAAGTCCATGCGTTGGAACTAAGTGAACAAAAAAATGAATTACTTCCTACGAAGATTTTTTTCTGTTGATTTTATACTACTACAATGTTTTCTAAACTATCTGGTTAAAGACTTGTGCTTTTTTCGTTAAGGATTCAACCAGCTGTAGAAAATTCTAGTCCTACACTCGTTGTTGTAGCTGGAATCGATAAAATCGACCGAGCGTATTTAGAAACATATGGAAATATTTCTTGATCATTTTTCCAAAATGTTAAAGTTTCTATCGTTTCTTTATTATTGTCAAATTCAAAGAAAAGATATGGATCAAGTTCATCCCCCTTTCTTATATCATAATCATATTCTTCACTTCCACTAACATTATTATCGCTAAATTCATCACTTAAATTTCCAGATTCAAATTTTGCGAAAATATGATGATCGTTGTTGTCCCAAGACTATTCCTGTATTTTCCCTTTCAAAGACTTAAAATACGCTATTTCTTAAGATGAAACCTCACAAATCTGTTTCACTGATTTACAGGGTATAAAACCTTACCCTGGCCTGCACTGTCCTGTGAACACCTCTGGAGTGTATCATGAGTCTACATCGACTTCACCGGAATAGAATGAAAATTTCAGAGTTTCTATTGTAATTGATATTTTGATCTCAAAAATCATCTTCAAAACGATGCTATACCAGTTTTCGTTACTAACTCCACATGTGTTCCAAGTCAATTTATCTCTGATGCTTTATTGCTACTGAAAATTTTTCCTTGAAAATTGACTCTTTCCCGGTTTCAAAAGCACAGTTTCTCCAACAACGAATAATATTTAGTTATCAGTTTTATATGCGTTGGAATCATCTTTGAAGTTACTATCAAATAGGATCCGTCAGGTGGGTTTTGAAATTTTTCTAAATCTTACAATATACTAACGAAATTGGGTATCGCGACCAACAGAAATCGTTCTATTTGAGATGCACTGCATAAAGGCTAGAAGTAAAATGTATTTGAATTCATTCCGATTGATTTTGAGAAAATGTTCAAAATTCTAGAAATCTCATTGAAAACCTCGTCAACCCTAAAAGTATTGGAACAATGTCGAAATACTACTTCCTTGACAGTTTAATTTAAATAGACGATGACTATATCTCTTTACACAATTCTCGATTTCGTTACTCGATTGTAAAAGTTTAGGAAAAATTCAAAATCTACCTCACAGATCCCATTGGATAGTAAGTTCCAAGATGACATAAAAGCATATAAAATTGATAACAAAATTATATTCGTTGTTGGAGAAACTGTGCGTTCAAAATCGGGAAAAAGTCAATTTTCAAGGAAAACTTTTCAGTAGCAAGAAAGCATGGGAGAAAAATTGACTTGGAGCACATGTGGACTTAGTGACTAGAAGTGGCATTTTGAGATCAAGATATTAACGACTGCAAACCTTGAAAGTTTTATTCTATTCGGATAAAGTCGATCTAAACACTGGTACACTCTTGAAAAGAGTACTGAAAGACAAAGTAAACACCCTCATGGACTTGCTGCTAGTTTTTCCTGAAGCTGTAGTTAAATCATTTATATCTTATATCATTTATTTGGAAAAAACGTACGGGTCATTTTTCGTAATATAACTGAACAAAAACCGATAAAATCATTTTAATGATAAGGTACAATAGAACAACAGATAAATGTGTCTATGTTTCTTCCATCTATAGTATTGCTGAACTTGATGAGGACTGAAAAAGAAAATCTTCTACATGGCTAGATTGTAGATTTTATTGTGCTGATCATATTATCAGTTACAAGTTTATAGCGGTGTATTGGTTCATTTGATGATACACATTACATGTAAAATAGTCCGATGCAACTCTGTCATGTGATAAGCTATTCTTCACAAGAATTTGCCATAACAATGATGAACGGAAAGAAAAATTGGCAATCTTGATTGTGAAAACCACAATGTATTTTGGCAGCGAAGAACCTATGTATTAATCAACACTTGATGATATATCGATCGAAATTAGCGTAAGAAACAAATTTTGACTGTTAAAGATATTTTTTTTATCAATCAAGTATTGCTATAAAAAATTTTCTGCAAATATAATAAACGATAACTGTTAATCTATTCAAATGTTAGGGAATCTCTCATCCCTGCGAAGGTTTATAACATCAAATGAAACATATCGAGAAAGAATTTAGTTGATCTGTAATCAATAATATGCATGACAATGGCAAATTTGAATTGCTTTCACTGAGAACTTCATCTTGGGTTTTCTACATTCTACGAGTACAAAACAAACTCGAGGTTTTCTCAATAGAAACTTAAGTTCTGGCCTTATTGAAATCGATATCGTTCGGTCAAAAATGAAGTCCTATGATTAATTCACACATTTGTAACAATATCAATTAAGAAATCGAAAGCTGAAAAATAAATGATATTTCGATTTTGAAATAGATATGTATCTACTTCAAGCATCACGTGTCGAAAAATGCAAATTTAACTCTAAAATAGTAAGTGTATGTTATGAAGCAACAAATTCTTGGATGTTAGAACTGTCGAAAATTTCCAAGATCCCTACAAAAACAAATATTTCAACAAATCGATTGCTTTTTTACTAAGCATTGTCTCAAAGTAAGACGCATTTCAACACACTGATAGTAATAAGTAACATTAGAAATTCTTTTACTATTGCATTGTATGAGAATATGTAATCGAAGAAATTATAATGAAGATATATAAAGAACAAAAGAATCTATGCCATATAATTATTTGGGCACTAATGACTTGTTATTTCCTTTGAGTTTCAATAAACAATCAGGAATCCGACTCGATAATAGACAACTGCTTATATAGGCCATTATTTTTACCATTGACTTGTCAAAGTAGGAATAAAATATTGTTCACTTCGGGTATTTTTATTGATAATCAATGTAAGTAACACTAGTCCAGAAATCTAGTAAAGTCATATTTCTGATTGAAGCATATATTTCACTGTCTGTTTGTTTTTTGTTGTAAGCCAAAGAAAGTAATCATTCAATATATGATACGTTTATATTTAAAGAATATATTGAGTATCGACTGACTCACTGGAAATTTCATCAACAATAACATTTGGCAAGGATACTATGTAAATAATTAAGGAGATTTTCTTGTCAATAGAACATGAGAAACATTCGAATAAACTTAAAACGATTCAAAAGATAGAAACACAGAACTCATTAAAAGTTGATATTCACTTACACTAGACAAAAGCAACTGTTTCTATTTTGAAATTTCATATGGATCTATACAACAAAAAAGTAATAATTAAACGTCATTCACAGACTCCCTATTCTTTAAATTGGTTTAGAGACTTGAACAAGCTGAATAGCATTTCTAATTAAAAGAGTGTCTCAGGTTTCATGAGTCTGTTAAAATGCTCCAAGAACTACTATAGTAAATTAAAAACTTAGATGTCATGTAGAAGATTTTTTTTTCTAGAAGAAGAATTTGAATTCAAACGAAATCTTTGATTTTATTTGTTTTATAGCACAAAATCGAAAAAAAGTAATCACCACAGCAGGAATACTATATTATATGGCCTACAGAACAGAAGTAAACAAAAGTACTCATAAAGTAAAACTCATAATGATAGACGAGTACATTTTCATTCAAGGATCAATTTTCACGATGGCAAGAGTGTAAAATTCATCAGCGAATGATTGCTAATCGAAACAGGCTAGTTCTGAAGTCAGTCAATATACGTCCTTCGGCACTTTATTGACGTTCAATTCAAACATTCGCTGATAGGTTTGAATGAATTCATCGAAGTAATTTTGCATAGTAAACTTCTGTGTCGAAATTTGATTGCTACAACATAGGAAATGTTATTAGGACGAATTCGATTAGCTCAACAGTACGGAAAATATGAACAAGTCTGAAACAACAAAAGTTGATAGTTACCAGAAAAATCGCATCTAAAATAAACACATTGAAAGAGATCGAAAAAAAAACTCGTACATATCATAAATAGTATGATATTTTTCATCTCTACTCATTTTCTAGTATTTAAAAAATAGTTTAGGGCATATTTTTCGTTTTTTCTATTTACAATTTTCTGATCGCATATCCTAGAATTCTCAAAGGAATTTCATGGTAGTTAATGAGATTGCTTTGCCATTAGAAAGTGCATGTGAAGTTAAAATGTCAGTAATTTCAATTAAGCGTTTTATAAATATATTTAACAACAAAATGTACGTCTATAAATAGACGATATTACTTTGAGATATTCAACTTATTATATTTTTCTTATAAGTAAATTGTACGAACAACACTGATATAGTCTGACATAATATTCAACTTGTATCTGACGCTATTATCTGCTGAAAAACATAACGATATAGGGTTAAAAAACTTTAGTATATATATAATTATATGATGATTGAATCTCAATTATTTTATAGTTAAATAGAGTTCATTTTGTATTCGTTTTATATTTATTCTTCAATTAAATAGATAAAATTATAGATTCAATAGTCTCTGTCACGCACATATATATAGATATATACATGTATGATGATCAAAATACAATTTAAATTCGTCGTTGTACAATAGCGAAACTCACAAGATACAATTCAATTGGATATTCATTACTAAATAAACGTAAATCATATGTCGATAGCCACGGTGTTCGTTGTATATAATCTGCAAAAATTTTATTTAATATTTGTCCATCACGAAAACGTACACTATTTAATGATGACATTGTTGGTGTACGAGGTGGTGATAATTCAACTATAATCTGTTGAAAATTACTAAGTTCAATAATATAAACAAGCATAGTCTGTTGATATATACGTCCATCAATCCATCGGCCCGAATATGAATTTAGTATACGAAATTTGAATATATGATTTGATCCAAGAAAGGAATCAATAGTTGCGACAATAATAAAATCATTGAGGGGTAAAATAGATTTTATTGTTGATGAATATGATAGTGAATATTGAGTTTCAATACGATAAATTAATTGATACTCATCATTTGTAAATACAGAATATGAATTGTATTGATATGATGTAAGAAAATCTCGTTTAATAACATATTGTTGACCATGAATAATACAAAATGTAATTACTAAGCATGCAGCTTGTAAAAAATTCGACATGTTTCATAGGTACGATTTGTAATTTAATAGGAACAATTTAAAAATCTGTCTATTGTTTACTTTTATTCTTGATTGACATTAACAAACAAAATCGAACGATCAGATATCATGAAACCAAAGTTGATCGACAAGTTTCATTTTATGTTGTGTATAGAACATAGATTGTATCAAAACATGAAAGTTATATAATTGAAATGGAATTCATATTGTTATATGGTTTAATTAGAATAATAAAACACACAGCAGAACAGTAAAAACAAAGAAAAACGAAAAACAAAATATGTGAATTAATATTCACATTGAAGTATCGAAAAGTATGCCAATCGGATAATTCCATTATTTTTTAAAGTATGCACTCTTTCTGAAATAAAATATTTAAAAAGAAACTCGAAATATATTAAACAATTATCATTTTGAAGAAGAAAAAAAAAACTTTTTCTTTTTTTGGTACTTAAGTATCACTTGAATTGTTATGAAATAATAAAATGTTGGTTTTTCTTTTTTTAATCTATTCTGTCGTATTTTGTAATTCTATTTACGTTGGAAGGATATAAATAGACATAAGACACTCTCGTTTTTCTTTCCTCCGTCGTCTTTGTATTTATGTCTAAATAATAAGCTGTTTAGTATTATTATTATTATCATTATTATTATTTATCATATAGGGTTCTTTTCTCCTCAATTTGTTTAGCCATATTATTGAAGCCACAAAAAGTACGTTTAGGCAATAAAAAATGATTGATGTAGTGTGGATTGTCGGTCTGTCAAGAGACTAACAACAATCCCTCTCTATCTACGTGGAAAGTTTATTTCATTAAGATGAATGACAATGAGAATAGTTACATGTCAATTCTTTTTATAATAATTAGTACTTTCAACTCAAGTTTAAAGTCATCCACAACGATTTATATTCATTTGTATTGAATAAGAAAATGTAAATTCTACTTATTCATAATATGTATTAATTAACATATTCATACATCGTCGAAATTCTTCATGTATTGCTTTTTCTTTTTGTTCTCGCATACGTCTAAATAAATGAGCCATCGCCCAGTGTACATATAACCTTTTCATTTCGTTTGCTTTTTTCTCTTTTGTCTAGTGTAGAAACAAAAACCGAGAATTATGTTGAATAGAAATGATACACACACGCTTATTTTAAGCGCTGTCGTTGTCTTTCTTTGTCATTTCATCTCATAGGATAATGCATACTCACACAACCACACACACACTCACACACACACACATACACACATAGAAATAGCGAAATACAACACGCACAATGCAATGAACGTGAAAGACCGATAGTGCAAAAGACACGCCTTTTGTGCAAATAGAACATACAAAAAAAAAGAAGAGAAAAGAGGAAAAAAGAAATCGCTGTACAGAATGTGAAAATTGATTGATGCTTTTACATGATCGATTATTTTAGAGGTTTTTCTTTTTCTTTCTTTCTTTTTTCTTTCTTCAAATGCTTGAAGCATTGTGCCTCAACAAAACAAGAGGAAAATTTTCCAAAAAAAAACACAAAAAAAGTATGAGGAAAAACAAAAAAATCGATCGACAAGTTCCGAAAAAGAATAGAACACAAAAAAAAAGAAAAAAACAGATCCATATCATCACCGAGACGGATGCAATGAAGATGAATGATGGTATTGTCCGCTGTTGGTTGTACGATTGTTATTTAATGAAAAATCCATTGGTTTTATTGTTGTCGATGATAGATGAAGTAAATTCTCATTCGGCGATGTTAAAGTATTTATAATTGGTGTTGGAAATTTCGTTTCATTTGTATGATAATGAAATAAACTTGTTGACGATGACGATGACTTTGTTGTTGATGAACGACGTCCATCAAGAATATTTTTTACAGCTGAATCACTGGTACCATTCGATGATGGACATATATTGTTACTGTTCAAACTAAATGAAAATGTAAATAGATTGAAAATATGTATTGTTTTTGTTTTGTTGATGAAATTACCGATTCGGTGTCGTTGATAAATCTTTATTATTTGATACTGTCGTTGTCGTTAGTGTTTGTGGTTGTATAAATGAACCGAATTGTTGAAAAAGCATTTGTGCTGTCCATGTGGTATTCGAGTTATTTAATCCATTAGTATTGTTATTATTTGCGAGAAACGTCGTCGACGACGACGACGACGCTGATGATGATGATGAATGTAAATTATTTCCATTTTCATCAATTTTACCATTGGTTGCTGTCAGTAAATTAATGGTTGATGGTGGAAGCATTTGTTCATTTGGTGTTGGATCTTCATCAGATATATCAGAGTAGGCTGGTGAAGATGATGTTGGTAGTGTTTGTGTTGGTGGTGGTGGTGTCGCAGCTTTATTATTACTAATATTTGTTTCGTCTTGTACGTGTAAGAGGAAATGATCGGCTGATTTTACGGTATTTTTTATATCGTCATGTTGTTCAAGACGTGTCTGACTATCGACTATACTTGTTTCATTATTAATTAATTTACATCTAATCAAAGAAAGAAAATTTCTATGTTTCGTTAGACTATTTATTTTACAAGTACACACGAACCTTGTAGAGTTCGGAGATAGTGAAGTTAGTTCTGTATGATTTAGTGGTGATGATAGAACAAGTTTCGATGATATTTGTGGACATGGCCAAGATAATGATGAATTTTCAATGGTTTTTATATTGGATGATGAATTTTCAATGGTTTTTATATTGGATGATGATGGTGAATTTGATGATGATAGTGTTTGATGCTCAGGTGAACACCGTTTGGATAATGGCGGCGATGAACGACGTACATAATCAGCTACATTAGCTAGAATATGTGCTACATCTTCTTCATCGCGTGTATTAGCTTGTGGCGGAACATTTGTTGTTAATTCAAGTTTTTTATGTGCATTACTTAAATGATAACTAAGTGCTATATTTGACGCAAATCGTTTATGACACTGAGATTCTGAACATGAGATTAATCGTGGTTCCTGATTCGATGATGTATTTGTTGTTGATGTTTCCGATGAAAAAAATGTTTGATTATTTGTTCGAAATGGGGATGTTAATGGAGACACATTATTTATGGTTTCATCATTAATCGATGTTGTAAGATTACTTAAACGTTTCGATTGTCGAGATTTAATATTATTACGAAGTTTACGATCGTCAAGTCCTGCTGATTGAGTATTCGATGATATTTGTTGACACAATGATATGGATTGCTGATTGAATGAACATCGTGCATTACCACCGGCAGCAGCACCAGTACGTTTCGTTCGACTAGTTTTATTACTACTTCGAGCATCATAATCACTTGTTGGTGATTCACATGTTAATCTAATTTTATTATTGAAAGAAAAGAAAAGAATTTCTTTTTTCTTTTTAATATTGACTTTTTATGCTTCGCTTTTACCTCGGGCATGCCCAATCTTGTTTAGTTGAATCGAGTAATGTGCCAACATAAGTTTTTCCTCGCCATGTTACATTAACAACGAGTACACCTGAAAAAATACAAATTATAATTCCGTTATTAACAAGGTTAAGTCTTAAGGCATGTATATATATATATACACACACATATATATATATGTATATATATGTAAAATAGTTAATAAAGCAAAAGAGAGAAAAAAAATTTCACAAGTGTTGCAAATGAATAATTTATTTCATGTATGAAGTGAGAAAATAGAAATGACTTTATGATTTCTGTTCCTTATCAAAGACGAGGATTATGCATAAATATACTCAGTTTCGTTGTTTTATAACAATGAAGTCTTAAACTTCACAAGTTCTATTCTTTTTTTCTTTATTAATATTAAAAGGAATGCCAAAAAAAAATAGCAAGATGAACATCAACATCTGTCTAGTCTGATTATTTATAGTGGATACGTCATCACATAAGCGCTCATGGATGTCATTAATATGATAACATACTACTACTTTTTCTTCTTTTTTTTTTATTTGATTAATATTATTGCTTACCGCTGTCGGTTTCATTCCAAACGATGCCCTCCAAAACGACGCTTGTACCCTAGCAGAAAAGAAAAGAAAAAAAAAGAATATATTATTGAGAGGAAATGAGATTTAACGAAAAACAACATACGGGCTCACAAGGACCAAGATGATCAGGTTCAGTTGCCAAACCGATAGAGACTGTTTCAACGCAAGCATCAACTTTGCTTAATGATGAATGCTTAATGAAAAAACAAGCAAAAGAAACATTGAGAATAACGTTTTCATTTTTAATATATATACACATATATATATATATAGGATATATATTGTATTAGATCAATATCATCAACAAACGCTGAATAAATAACAAAAGAAGGGAAGAAAAAAAAGACGCTCGGAATTTGAAAAAGCTATGGTGAGATCTCAAAGAATATAATTCAAAAACTTAACTTACATTGGAATCATCTCGTTTAAAACGTTTTGGAAGAGAAATATCTTCCATATTTGCCGTTAAATCATTATTATTATTATCGATCGTTACAGAACGTTTCGTTGCTTGTTGTTGTTTACCATTAAATGCAGGTGACGATGGTCGACGTGTAGCTGTTGCATTCGATACAGAAGTACGTTTTAAACGTTGAGTATTCGTTGTCGAACGAGTATTATTATCTTCTTCCGACATATATGATGAGGTCGAAATAGAATTATTTTGTTCGTTTTGTTGTTGTTTAGTCGTGTGCCGTTTGATTTTAAGTACGAGCGGTGATGATGATGAACTATTGTTCATGTCATTTTCATTTGATATTTGAGTTTGTTGCTGTTGTTGGGATTTCGACGACGATGCTAAGGTTGTTGGACGCTGTTCGATGAGAAGATTCATCGCGTGATGACGATGACGAGGCGGCTCATGCTGTTGCCTTACTTGGCCTTTGTATGTGTATGTGTATACGTGTGTGTGTGTGTGTTTGTTGGGTGGTCCTATAACCGGGCAGAGTGAGAGAGAGAACAATAACAAAAGCAAAGAGGAGAGAGAAAGATGAAGAAGAACAAGAAGAAGAAGAAGAAGAAGAAAATAATGCACGTATTGGCAATTAAGGACGGGCTTGGATTAGAAGAAGACGAAGAAGAAAGTCATATTGTGGACTGCTGTTGCTGCTACGATTTATTCCCTTTCCTTCTTTTTTCTGCTTTCTGTCGACGGGTCAGTCTATTTCACATTTGTGAAGAACAAAGAAAATATTAACATGTCGAGAAAAAGAAGAAAGGACCGTTTGTCGTTCTGCGCACACACATACTCTCTCTCTCTCTCTCTCTCTTTCTCTTCAGGGCTACATTTTGCTTACACAGAGCGATGATCGTCGTCGTGCGTTTTTTTTTCTCTTATTCTTTTTCGTCTCCAGAGAAATGAATATGCCGATGCATAGAGAATAGATTTTTTCTTTTCTTTTCTATCGTTCGTTCGATCTCGTCCGAAGAAAAAGAAAAAAAAAAGAAGAAAAAAAACTGTGGGTCTCTTTCTCACTCGTCTTTCTTCTGATGCCTATCTTACGCGCATACACTCGCGCATTTATGTTGTTGAAGGAGTTTCGGCCGGGCACACGTTCTTTACTCGTTCGTTTGCTCGCGCTTTCTTCCTTTATATTTTCAGCTAACACGCAAATGGATTCGAGGTCTACATATGCCATAGTTCTTGCTCTCTTCCGCTTCTTCATCTACTCATTTCCATCTCATCACCGTCATTGTCGACAAGCTGCATTGGATTATGACTGCAAATTTGTAACTATATCCTAACTATGATAAGCTCATGTCTATGTATATAAGACCAAAGGAACAACATACAAGTTGCTCTCTCTCCTATTCTCCCTCTTTTTTCTCCCTCTCGTTTTTCAAGAGATTCTCAAAACATATTGAGAGAAGCCTTATTTTTAATTGACATCTCGATTTCTTTCATTTCAATGAAGCAACTTGGCCAATATCGAAAAAAAACTGAATATGATACTGCTTCTGATCTTGTCGTTGTCACAATCAATGTATATGTATATATATATATATATATAGGTACTATGTAAATATGTCTATTAGTTGCCGCAGCGACAGCTTGTATGCCGATAATGATGTTTTCGAAACTATACGCTTGCATACATAAAGAGAAAAGAGAAGTGATAGTTTCTATTTATGTAACCTTTTCTCTTAGACAAACTATTTGACAGATGAACTTCACATCAATTTTGTTGTCCTCCTAATCATACTTGACAATATGGAAGCAATATCTTTTATATATTTATGTATATTCAAATATATGTATCGAATTGCTTGACCTCTCATACAAATCGATGTACGATTTTAATGTGAATATATACGTGTGCGATGATTGTTTGTCACTATTCAATGTAACATTGATAATAATCGAGAAAAAAAAATGTGAAGAACGGAAATTGCATAATGTCAAGAAAATTTCCTATTATGAACAAGCACGCACACCTCATTGGCAAAAGAGGTTGGATAATGCGATTGACTTGACTTGCTTGACAGAAGATTAGAATGAAAATAAAAACCTAACTCGATCCACTTGCATTTATAATGATGTCATCGTCAACATTCAAAATATTAAAAAATACCCCTTGATTCATCATTATTCTTTTTCATTCTTTTTTCATCGTTATTCACATCAATAAAAATGAGTTAAGTGAGCCTGTTGAAGGCTACATACACATTCCTCCTTGTCGTTATTTTATACATATATATATATATATATATTTTCTTTTTTTTCGTGTTTTTTTTTCTTATTGTTTGCTTGATGATTATACAGAAATAATAATAGTAGTAGTACTAGTAGTAGTAGTAGTAGTAGTAGTAGCAGCAAAGAAAGAAAGAAAGAAAGAATAAATTTACACAAAGGTTATAGATTTCTTTCTTTGCGAACATAGAACATCCGACTAGAATAGATAAACTGAACGAAAGCATATATACAACAACGATAACAAGAACAACAAACAAAGAAAAAGGAACCAAATTTTACTAGACATCAGAGCACCTTGTCACATATGTTATAAAGAGCAAAAAGAAAAGAAAAAAAAAGAACACATACACACACATACACTCTCATAAGTAATTAAGTATCTGATCAAACACACAAGCTAGCGTGACGATTTAGATAAAGAGGATGAAGGAGAAGACGAACAGGCGGATGGAAAACGGGGTGCTGTCAATGGATTAAAGTAAAGCTGTGGAGGCATCGCTAAATAAGACGAAGGAGAAATAGCGGATGATGATGTTGGTGATAGTTTATTTTTGTTATTACTACTGTGTAATGATGTTGGTGAGTGATGATGAGGATGAAATGGTGATAAACCGAATGGATTCGGTGGTCCATGTAGAAAAGATGGTGGTGGCGGCAGCGGTGGATAATAACTGGATGGATTACCCGGTGGTGAAAAAAGCAAACCATTACTAAATGGATGTGGTGATAATAAAGACGGTGGTGTTGACAAGGTTTCTTTTGTTTTGGATTTTGATGTTTTACTTGTAAATGATGCTAAAAATGATGGCGTTATGGGCAGTGATGTCGATGATAAAGACTTTGACGGTGATGACGCTTGTAAAATTGAATTGTATGAAGTTGATGAGTTTTCTTCTATTTTAATTGCTGTTCTCGAATTCGATAAGTCGATAGGTATTGATGATGGTGGTTGTGGTGGTGATAGTTGTTGTTGTTGATGTCGAAGCTGTTCAATATTGTTAGCCGTTGGTAAAATAGATTTTTCTTGTATCAACGGCGGTGGACTTGATGATGTTGTGCTTGCACCACTTGTTGTTGGACTTACACTTCGACTTGAACAATTATCACCTGTTTCATCATCAACACCATTACGTACAAGAGTCTTTTCGCCTGATATTGAATTAGTATCATCTTCATCATTGATGCTTGTTGATGACGATGACTGTGCACCAGAACTATTATCAATAAGTTTTTCGGTCGTTAAAATTTCGTCCGTACGTGTTGGTGGCGCTTCAGGTATTTTAAATGAATTCGCTTTTGTTGTAGTTGTTGTTGTCGTCGTGGTTGTGGTTACATTGGGTGTTACTGTTGCATATGTACCTCGGCGTTTACCATTGCGTAAAATTCTTTCAGCTGGTTCATTTGTTAGAAGATCATTTGTTGATTGTAAATGTAGAGCTGAATGTGATGCGGATGAAGATGAGGATGTTGTTGATGATGATGTTAATAAATAATCACGATTATGATTATGATGATGATTATTATGACGATTATGTTTTGTTGAACGAACATCAGATTTATAACTTAAAATACAAAAAAAAAACAACAACGATTAATTTTTATTTATAATAAGATTCATCTTTGCCTTTTTTTTTTATTCTTCTTTCTTTTCATTTTTTTTCTCTTTATTTTAAAGTGGTCTTTTCAAGTGAGACAAAGAGTGCGTTCGAGTAGAGCTCTCAAAAGAACGTCCCATAAAGTGAGACTCTTGATGACATACATATTTCTTTTCTCTTCCTTCTATTATTGATTAAAAAGGAATTGCCTTTAAGGCAAGACTACTTACCGAGGTGGAGCCCAATTTTGTTCAGTTGTATTAAGCAATGCACCAACATAAGTCTTGCCTAAAGCATATTACATTTAATGAAACTTAACATAACAAAAGAAAGTATATATATATATACATACCTCGCCAAGTGATATTAACAACAAGAACACCTATCAAAGCAAAAATGACATTAAAAACTAATGAAAAATATATTTCGTTTTTTTGTTCATTTATTTACCTTTATCCGTTTCATTCCAAACAATACCTTGAAGAACGACACTAGTACCCGGCTCGCATGAACCAAATGATGATTCATCTGTTACAGATGATTGATCAACGGATTTTGATTTTATTTGATCGTTATGATTAGCAGTTGTATTGGTACTATTATTTGGTGATTCGTCATTTGTAATTGTATCATTATTTGTTGATCGTTGTTTCTTCTTTAAAGAAAAGAAAAAAGAAAAAAAATGGATGAATGAATTAATTGACAGATTTACACATTTATTCTGTCTCTTTAAGATAAGTGTTGTATGACGATGAATAGCAGACAGACATAGGACAGGACAAGGAAAAGAAGAAATAAAGCAGCTGCGCACACATACAGACATATAGAGCGCGTATGTATGTAGGAAGAAAAGTAAATAGGGCGAATGCACACGCATACACGCACACATCAAGATATCATTATCCCTCGAGGATGCCGCACGCGTGAAAGAGAAATAGAGATTGAATTTCCTTTCTGTCTTTCGCGCTTCAATTGTATTCTATATAATATGTATATATTTTTACCTTTTTCTTACTAACTGATTGTTGTTGTTGTGGCTGCTGTTGTTGCTGCTTGCTAATATTATTATCATTATCATCATCATTAATATTATTATTATTATTATTATTAATATTATTGTTATTTGCATTTACCATATCATCAACAATATTTAGTTTACGTTTACGTGATGAGGATGATGATGATGATGATGATGTTTTCGTTGTTTTTACTTTAAATTCAACAGTTGTTGTTGTTGTTGTTGTTGTTAACAAAGTTGTATCGTTTTCATTATCAACTGACTTTGATAATTGTTGTTTCATCGTTGTCATTGTATCATTACAATCAATAGATTTCTTTTGTGTATGATGATTTTTTTTTTCATCTATTTTATCGGGTGATATTGTATTTGCATTAATTAATAGATCACTTTTCGTATTTCGTGGAATAGTTAAACGTAAACGTTTTGATGAGTCTGCTTGTGATGTTGTTGTAGTTGTTTGGGATGGTGATGAGGAGTTGATCATCATCATATTAGATAAGAAATAAATGTCATCTAAAAAGTAGTGTAAGACAAACGTAGGCACAAAACATATGATAAGAGACGAAAGCGCAAGCGTGTGAGAGAGAGGGCGAGGAGAAGAGAGAGAGAGAGAGAGAGAGAGAGAGAACAAGGAAGCCTCTCTCAACATACACATATAGACAATAGCAGCTGGACTTTTCATGCTGACTTGCTTACACATATACGCTGCAAATGATTGCCTTTGCTTTCTCTTCTCTCTGTATTACTCCCTTCCTCCCTCTCTCTCGTTCGCCGCCACCAATGCAAAAGAATAGCCACTTCACGAGCGCGCGCACACACACACACTCTGCTCTCTCTCCTCTTTCCTCTAACACAAACATAATTTATAGATCTACTCGCTCCTTGCGCGTTGTGTTTCTTTCTCTTCTACACGTATTTAACGCTTGTCGAACACTTGAGTGTGTACAATTACAGATTCGCTAGGACCTCTCGCTCATCGTGTGATAACACATATACGTGCATTTATGTATATAAATATATACATGTACGATGAACTCTCTCGCTCCTCCTCCTTCTGTTCGTTCATTCATTCATTACAGCAATCAATGCCTGCAGACGTACAGCATAGGCAATAGAAATTGCAAAAGGGAAAGGAGGAACACGAAGAAAAAAAATCATCAAACGACGCGAATGATTAGAATAACAATCGACATCAAGTGCGTGTGTACGACAGGAGACAGACGGCGGATGAACGATGGGGAATTCACTTAGCACGGAGGAGTGAACAAGCTAGAAAGAACACCCTCTTCTTTTCTGTGTCTCGATTAGCAAGCTCTGTTGCCAGAAGGCATAAAGTGACAGCTTCAATGCTAGTAGACATTTTAAATCATCGAACAAATATTGAATTTCAATCTTACCCCTTTCTTTTTTCTATCGCCTCTAGAGAACAATATGTATTACTCTTCTCATCCTAAGCTTTACGCTTATTAACGTATGTGAAAGTATATACATGCATATATATATATATATGCATGTATATGTGTATATATATATAAATGTCAACGGAGAGCACACAAGCCTCTATCTATAAATCAAGGTGAGATTGAAAAAGACGACTGATAGCTAGCTAGATCGGTGAGGTGTATAATGATTGTTGCCGTTTTGAGCGACAAATTGTAAGCGCATACATGCATATATGGATGTATTTCTTTCCATGCCCACATATATATGTATATTCACTCATCAGTACAAATATGACGAAAACAATATCGACCACGATTGTCACCGATTGAATCACAAAATTGAATGGATTAGCTTTAATAGTAGTTGTAGTACTAGCGCCTCTCGTGATATTTCATTCTTTTCTGGTGTTGTGCGATTTTCGCATAGGCACGATAAATTGGTTGATTAAATATTGACTATGCACACATGGATGAGAGAAGAAGAGAAAGAAAGATGATGGCAGCATGACAACGAACACGAGAAGTCACTATGCCGCAGGGAGGTTTCTCTCGAACTCAGCAACAAACATCATACATGCCGATGTTGTTGATCTTTTGATGTCGATGACACTCACACACGCTTGCACACTAATTACGATAGTCTTCCGCAGTAAACAAACTGCTTTCATTCTCTTATTCACTCGCTTATTCTATCGAACAATGACTAACACCACTCTTCCGCTCGGCACAGCACACATACTGTTATTCTCCTAGTCATGCGCTTACATTCATTTATTCGCCCAATCTTAAATGACTTTTTATTATTATTATTATTATTATTATTATTATTGAGACGAACAAAGGAATAAGAAAAGGAGAAAAAAATGCATATAATATATATATATATATACATATAAATGTAAGTAGACACGCGTATGCACTCAAACAATTATGATTGTGCTACATCGATTATGCATATGTTAATCTTATTTGATTTAAACATCAAATTATGCACAAACGAATCGATTTGAGTCTTTAGTCTGAATATGAAACATACGCAAACAAGAGACAAGAAGCACTCCGGGGTTTTTTTGGATATGCTGCACATCGTGGAAAGGAAAAGAAAAGAAGAAAAAACGTACTACTACCCTTCACCGCTCTATAGCTGTTGGACAGAACAGAATCAACGAAAAGAAGGAAACGAGCGCGAGCGCACACACACACACACACAAGCAAACACATTGCTCGAGAGGCGACGACGGCGGAAAGGGCGAGGATCGAGATCAAAATCGACCGGGTAAAGACATAAAGAACAACGAATACGTTGACTAGAATAAGGCGGGTAGTGTGTTGTCAACAGACAGAAGAAGAAGAAGAAGAAGATGATGATGATGATGATGATGCTGTTACTACTATCGTCTCTACTCAAGGGAGCTGCGTCGTTTCACACTCGAAAGGCAATTGACACCTCTTATAAAGCGTACATTGATGACAGATGACAGAGACGCATACGTATTGAAAAAGAAAGACGAGAAGATTTAATTTAGTTGAACAACAAATTTTTTTTTGATAGACGAGAACATATACATATATATATATATATATGTAATTAGACAATGGGCAGCATCTGGCTGGAACAAAACTAGTCAATCTCTATATGTTTCCACCGAACAGTCATTACGTGTATGCCCTTTTAACACAATTGATAGACAGGCACAAGACGCAAGTATCTCTCGAGAGATACGATTCGAATATCAAAGAAATTAGTTATCGTTCTCTCTAGCCTTGGGGAAAGAGCTCTGTATGTGCGTACATACACATATATATATATATATATTTGTACATACACATATACATATATATATATATATATATAAATATACATGTATATGTATATGTACATACACACGCGTATACATGCTGACGTATCGAGTGATGGTGATGACGATGCATTAAAGAAGATTGTATGTGTATGATGTATTGCACAATCGTCTCCTTTCTCTATGTATGTTTGTACAACAGTATGTAGTAGTGCTTTTTATCGATGAAGAGAAAGAGAAAATATTGACTCAAGGAGAGACAAGACAAACAGGTGATAGGAGAATAGTGGACTAAAATTTAACAGCAACAATTAATTAGCGGTTACTATACACATGATATCTTGTCATCGTTGTCGTTCTCTTTCTCATCTATTTTCTCTCAGTCAACCCTATCGCATTACATCTAAAACGAGAAAACGGGAGAGACAAAGAATGAGAGACAGAGAGCAAGCGAGAGAGAGGAGAGACCGAAAGCAATAGAGCGCTTGTTCGTCATCGCTTTTATGACATGAAACGGAAAGAGAAAGAAAGAGAGAACTCCATTTATGTGGATAAACGAGGATTTGATGAAATATGAGCTATGCGTGCATATGTGATGGGAAGGAGAAGAAACAGAAAGATGTGCTTTTCATTGCAATTAATCAAACGAGAACAGGCGAATGATGACGGCTGAACGAATAACGACCGACAACATACTACAAGCTTTATCCTGTTTGCTACACTTTTTCCTCCTGGGAAAGTGTTTTAATATGGCAACTCATTAAGTTCGACAATTATAAAATAAAAGGAAATGACGAAGAAAAAAGAAAAGGAAACAGAAAAGATCTTCAATGTGTTGTATGTCTATGTTTGAATGATGATGATCGACGGAAACGAACACCGCAGTCAATGCTAATCTACAGCCTTACAGTATGTGTCTATTTACAAGTATATATGTGTGCGATAATATGATCTTTGCACACGAGAGTAAAAGAAAAAAAATGAGAAGACAAAGTAAACTGCTCGTCGCTGTCAAACAATTGAATCTGATCAAGAAGTGCAGCTTGCAACAACACACAGACATACATACGCGCACACACACACACACATATATATATAATATATATACACTGTTCACGAGGAGTAAAAGAGAAAAGAGAACGCACGAGAGCGCTCACTGGAAATGCAAAGTTAATTGCTACTGCTGCGTGTTACTGCTTTTCTGTTCTCCTTCTTATTCCCGAGAGAGTTGTCTCTCTCTCTCCCTCTCTCTTTCTCGTCATCTAATAGAATATTTGATCATCATCTTTCTTCTAACCAAATGACACAAATCGAATAGGACTAGTTGTATAGTGACAAACTGTTACTAATCAACAGTATCACAATCTGCATTTTTCTAATTTGCCCTCCAGTTATACATATTGGCGGTATATCCATGTATATGCATACATATATATATATATATATATTTGTATATGTGCAAACACACCTTTACTCTGCGATTATAAATTGCGCATTCAACTGTGTTTGATTAGCAACTCTAATGATGAGAGCAACTGTAAACACAGTAGTAGCAGTAACATACAACATAAAGAAACAAAAACGACTCGTCGTCCTCGTGATTGATCTTATCGTTTTGCATGCCGCGCGCAAAAAGAGAGAAAGGAGAAAGTGAAGTATGGTTAAGAACGATGAGGGCCACCAAGAGAGAAGAAAAAAAGATAATCGGGCCAAAATATGCTCTTTCTTCGCTTACGTCAGTATGAATGAACGACAGATGAACAGGTGAAGAAAATGATGATGACGATTAAACATCTATACATTTGAACAAAAAAAAAATGAAAGCTGCATAGACGTATATGTATTATAGTTTCACTCCTACCAACCGAATGACTGCCGCCTGCGGCGATGACCAAGATGAAAATGATTAACATTCACTCAAATAATGAGTCAGTCTGTCGGCGTGTATGTATGTGGCATGTGATGATGATGATGATGATGATGATGACATGCAATGACAAAGCAAAAGAAACAGATAGATCACGTACATGACAATGACAACAGAAAGAGAAAAGTGCACAATAAAAGCTAGTAAAGGCTTCTTATTTCAATGACTATTGCCGGTTCATAGAAGAAATCAACTTCTTCCTTCCGAGAGTTTTCTATACGAAAAAGAAATACACAGTTCAATCAAGCCATGCAAATGTAAAAACTAGGCATACACACACACACACACACACATACATATATATCTCTTTAAAACGAGAAAAGAAAACAAGCGTTTTTTATTTTCTCTTTCTGTTGAAGACATAAAAAAGAAAACAATAATAATCTCTTTTTTTGTTATTCTCTCTTACATTTTTCACCACCAAGTTTTTTTTTTCACTTGTTTAATATAAAAAAAGAAAACTTTTCTCTCTTCTCCTCATTCATTCAAAAAATATCCTAACAAGTGGAAGGAAGAAATGAAAATCACATGAATCAACACGCACATACAACATGATTACAGATGAAGCCGTCGCATCGTTGCGCGCCTATATACAACATAGCTCTAAATTCAACACACAATAACAACTAGCTAACGCATACTCACAGCAGTCAGAAAAAAAAGAAAAAGAAAAAGAGAAAAAAATGCAAATGCATGCCGATAATGAACCATTTTCAATCGCGCACAACCCACGAATGGAGGTCATGCAATGTACTACCCTCATGTGTAGTACTAAGCAATGATGCTTTTCCGCCCTCTCAACAGATCAATAAATCAGATAGATTAGTCGTTCTTAGTTTTTTTTTTCTTCTTCATCATTGTATATGTAGAAAGAAATACGACAAGCAAGATATGATCACTAAATATAAACATATTGAGATAGATAGAGATATATGTATATATCTATCTCTATTGTTGAAATTATTTTGATGTTCATCTTGTCTATTTTTCTTCAAATTTATTTGACATTATTCATGAAGAGAAGTGTTAATTGTATATAGATGTGTTCTCTTCTTTCTTTTTTGTTTTTTTTATTGAGAAAGTCGTTTTGATGCACTACAAGCAAGGACATAAGTGTTACTAACAAATCGGATAGAATAGAAATTATCGTTTAAAGAGGATTAAATAATTGAATAAATAAAACTTCCACTTCAATTATTACATATAAGGCGAGATAGAATGCGTATATATATATATATATATATAAAAGTTAAACAACGAGCAAAAGAAAAGACTGCAACTATTCAGTGGATTTGATGAAAAGGCTGTCTGATTTAGAAGTAAGCAAGAGAAAAGAAAAACAAGTTTTCTCTTATTTCTTTCTTTCTGTCGCTACTTAACATTACTTTTAATAGCTGTTGAATAAATTGATTACGAGTGAAAGACTACCTCGTATTTGTTAGAGTTCTTGCTTTTCTCATATGACAAATTTGTTTTCGAGTCATTTGTTGACTATGAAATTCAAGCTTCACATCTTATTTGTTCTTTTCTATTGAATATAATAAGAGAGAAATTTGATCTGATGTATCGATTATTAACAAAAAGAATGAAAACGCGAACAATTTTTCAGCTTCAAGACAGACAATTTTCTTTGTTGTTTCATCAATTAAATTGCTACATTAATAATTTCAAATTTGATTCTAATCGAACATCATGCATTTACAATAGTTCAACATCCGAGAATTACTAGTTAAATATATAAAAAAAACCGGAAATAGACCGAGAATCACGAGTTCGCTCATTTCCGGCTCGATCATTTCAACGAGCGAGACATTTTTAGCCTGAAGTCAAACTTCTGTAACTTGACTAACGAATAATAAATAATATGTGTCAACCGAAATCCGAGATCTCATCTTCGTTCATCACCATAACTTGACTAAATTAGTCAATCATTTCAAATTATTGTACGGCATTATACGAATGAATAAATACGAGATATCTGATTTCATTGTAAATCAATTCACAATCAACAATAAATTCTTTTGTTTCGAATGTCAGAGATTGAGCTTGTCTTCCATGTAAAAACATAAGAAAGTATACAATGTATCGTGTATCAATTTAATAATCATTGAAAATATATATAATAAATATTAATCCATACATTATAAATTTATCTTGAAGAAAGAGCGAGTGTGTGTGTGTGTGTGTAAAGAAATGATTCTGTGTCGTTGATATATAATAGAAAATGTTATTCATAGAATAATCAAACCGTTGAACAAAAGAATTCATCATTATTCGTAATGTTTTCTTCAGAAGAAGAGAAAAGAAAAACAAGAAACCTTAGAAAAATAATTCTTCCTAATAGTCAATTGTAATTTTATGAAATTCTATTGATCATCAATAAATTGAATAGATATAATACTTGTTCTATTCCTATGAATTATAGAAAGAAGCCTTTGTTTTAGTGAGATAGCCTATTTCAAATTATAATAGTCGTATGACTTCAATTTATTGATTTAACGGATAAAGATAAGTTGCTAATATATTCACCAAAATATACATGTTTAGTTAAGAACGATAAAATAAAACGATAACTGACTAGATAAATACAAATATTCTATTAAATCTATACTAGTACTAGATAAAAACATATGTAAAGGCCGTATGACATGTCAAAGCAAAACGTACCTGAAAATACACATGAAGTAATCGATGAATTTCTCTTCGGATCTTCATCAATTAAGATTGCTTTTTTTTCAGAGAATGCAAAGTACATTGGTGTTTGAATGAGAAAATTTCGCATTATGACTACATTATTTAAGGCAGCTGTTATAATTCTCATCAGTTCTTTTTTACAATCTATAAAAGAATTAAAAAATCAAACTTAGTTGTTTTCATTCAAATCAATCAAGAAAGAAAAGGAATATAAAAAAACAAAGGAAAAACTTTCAAAATGAAATTAACTCTAATCATTTTACTGACCTCTTTTACTTTAACATTTGCTTCATCAACATCGGCAGTTCAATCTACGTCAATTATCGATTCGATTTCTCAATTATTATATATTTATTTGAATCCAATATTTCAAAATACACTTAAACAATTGACCGAATTAGTTTTTCAGCTTGGTGACAAACTTTCAAAAGATGTTCCATATGCGACAAGTCGTTTGAATAAAATTACACCAGCACCATGGGTTTCACAATTGTTCGGAGAAGTAAATTCAATAGCAACACAATGGAATAATCAAATATCAGATTTTTTCGCTAATATTCCAACTATATTCGGAAAGAATGGTAGAAATTTATTTAGTGTCTCTACAATGAAAGAAACATTATACAAAGCTGTGGCAAGTCTTCTTGGAGAATTGAAGCAATTATTTATTACTAATGTAATTCAAATAATGTTTTCAATTTTTAATGAACATTCAAACATGGAATCTATTGGTCGCAAACGTTCAATTAATACAATGAATGAATTACTGATTATTTTTCAACAACAAGTATCGGACATATTTGATAGTACAAGAGAACGATTGAATCATACTATTGATGATTCAATTAATTTTTTTTTAACATACTGGAATGATCTTAAAGATCGACTTCTTGGTTTAGATTTACGCATATGAATCTTATTTTGAGTGTCGCGAATCGATTGAGAACAACTTTGCCTATTGAAAATAGATTGACCTTCATCGATGAATTCGTTTTATCATTGGATTAATTTAAATGAAATAAATTTCTCAATAAAAGGAAAAAGAACATACCATTCATAAATGAAAATTGATTTAAGTATTACAGTTACTTGTGAACTTGTTTGAAATATTCGGGATTTAGAAGATCTCAGTTAACTATCTAGTTATCTATGTATGTTCAGTGTTCTTATTTTTCTCTTCTGTGCATTGTATTTGGATTCAAAAATACAATATGAAAATGGAAGAAAAATATGCAATAGCTTGTTGTTTCTTTCTCAGACATAGAGGAAAATTTAAAAAAAGAGAAAACAACAATTTCTAGTTCATAACTCTCGTACGTTTATACATTTTGACAATCAGTGTTTTCAAGTTCTTTGTCAAGCCTATCATTTTACTGTCGAGTATTATTTTCCCTAGGGAATCAAATATATGAAGATTTATCTTAGATTGTTGACGCACCATTCGTTACAATGTCTTGTTGCATAAAATTAATATTTGCTAACATATAGTGCATGTTACATTTTGAATGTCTGCAATCATGAAAGAATTGAGAAACGTACAAAAATAGATCACGAGATGATTGATGAAATCGATTTCTCAATTTAAACAGATCATTTTAAATTGCTTCATTTTAGTTGAAATTCAGTTATTTTCATTTCGACAACACACATTGCTGATCACTGGCATAGTCATATACTGAATAGTTCATGTATATCTTGTTTAAATTTGTGTAAATATATTTATATGTGTTGAAAAAAAGTTAATGTTTATATTTCAATTCTTTCCCCCTTGATTTAATCCTTTTTGATTTCTCATTCCATTATTATATAGGGCACAACAACACTTTGTTTTTTCTTTTGTAAAAGATATACTTGAATAAGAACGAGTAAAAACGACAATGTAAATAAAATGCAATTTGTAGAAAAACGTCCTCTAACACTTGAATAGTAAAATTTTCTAGTTTATTATTTCTGTGAAAGTAAATAAGTTTCTGTGTCATTGAAAAGTATAGCATGCAAACAACTAGTGTAAAATTGGTTCTAAATCGAAACATGAATCAATTCGTTGAAAAATTTTCCGCATAAATTAGTTTTATGTTATTATCTTTGACAATAACTTTATCGATTCATTTAAGTGTGATGCGAAAGATTTTATTTCAATATTAGAACATAACCTAGATTTTCGATAGTAATGCGATAATCCTCATATTCACAAAAAGAAAAAGAATCAATTGCGTGAAACGGTACTACGCATAAATGCATTAATTGTTAGTTTCGATAAACATTCAGAATCATTGTCACTGCTTAGTTTCTATGACCTCGAGATAAAATCATGGTTGTTAATCATCCGTACTTTAATAAATATATTACATATAATTTGTGCAACTCAAAATCGTATAATACAAACAATATAAACTAAATTTTGCTTTAATGAACAATCTAAAACTATTCATTTATATAGATTCTTTACTTATACAACTGCCAGATCGATGATTCCCAAGAATTGTAATGAATTTTGACCTCGTTCGAGATAGAATCATTTTTCTTTGGAGTTTTTTAGTCTTCAATTCATTTCGAAATGATTCTTTCAATTGGCTTCGGCACATATCGATTGTAGTATTTCAATTCGGTTTCATTCAAACACTACAGCGGCGTTCTCTCGTTAACTACGGCTCGTTTGTTTTTCCACTTAGTTGTCAATATGTGTGGACTTGTGTGTGAACATTTTCTAGTTCTATTTTTGCTTCATTGCACATGATTAAAATTTATGTTCTTGTCATTGTGTTACCAACATAGACGACGTTCATCACAACTGCATACTTAAAATGTTCATTCATTAACTATTGAAATGAAACGCAACATCTCAAAACAGGCATACTACTGATAAGACGTTATGTTAGCACTATAGCCTATTAATTAACATACTGATTTCGATCAGTAGACAAATGTTACTAGTGATATATATATATATTAGACTTGTGAAGATTTCTAAATAATACTATTTAATGCGAAAATGTTTATCATTCGATGCAAACAATAGAGCATAGAATGTTTTATCTTAGTTTCAATAGATGCAGAATACTAATAAATAAAATACAATGAATGCAAATGTAATTCTTCTTTTTTCTTTTCAATAATAAAATCAATCAACAAATCACTGTGTGCATATTCTCAAATAGGTTGACAACATTAAAAATATATTAGACCTAGAAAACAAAAGATTCATGCATGTAAGAAGAGGTCTTATTGAAGATCATGAATTTCTTTAGCATTATTCAATGCTTAATAATATGAATCAATGAAGTTCACCGGTACGAAAAATTCAATTGTTTGAAGAAGAAAAATTAAAAAGAAACGGTGAATCGAATGAGAATTTTATTTGATCATACATATAAAAAGATTTGATTTGCATAGTTTCTCTATTGATGATGCTCGTTGAGACGTTTTTCTAATGCTTTTGATCGTTGTCGATCGATATGTTCCATTTCACGTATTTTCTACGAATTAAATAGAAAACGAGACGGATATATTATAAACCAATATGTTATAAATCATGCGTACATCAGATATTTCGTTTGAAATCACTTGTTGATATTCTTTTCGTTTACCTAATGATGTCATTTGATCAAGAAACTGTTTTCTTTCTTCAATTTCCGATACCACTAAATTTTTGCAATAAATTCATGCTGTTAATAAATCGAACAATCTTAACGTACACTCATCGAATCGATCTATTTCACGGACTGGTGGGGGTGATGAGCATTCAGCTGTTTTAAGAATCATTTTTGTTGGATCAACTCCATATGCCATTAAATTTGCTAGACGTTCTTTTTCTTGTTCGGTACGAGCTTCTATAGAAACATATGGTCCATTAATAGAAAAAAGAAAAACAACTATTGATTCGATATACTTATTGGTTTTGGATGGTATTCCGATCGAGAATAGGCACCTGAGTTAATAATATCATTATAAGTACGTAATCCAGTAGGATACAATGTTCTATAGGAGAAAAGACTCTATTTTCCTATGAAGGATTGCTTTCAAGCTTGACATCATCTACTTTGACGGACGCACTGGTTTTATACGTTGTTTTATTGGTGCTTTAAATGACAGTGAAGAAGAGTCAAGATTCGATGACAGTGACGCTCCACCTATTAATTATTGTTAATGAAGTATCATAAATAAATCATCAAAATATTTTTATTTTTCACTAGTGAATGTCAAAGTAAATCATATTAAATGATGATTCTTCACATAAACTTAAATTCTCATTAAAAATATAATTATTTTTTGACAATATTTCATCCTTACGTAGCATATTATTTGTAAGTTGAGAATATTGAAAATTATTGATTCGCGATTCATCCCCAAGTGCTATACATAAAAAACGTAATAAATTCAAGTAGTATTTATGATGATATCTAATACTTTTGACTAATCTTGATGTTTCTGTGTTTTGCCGTATTTTTCGAGTATTCCATAGTCCAACAACATCAGTAAACATTATTAATAGTTTATTTTTAGCTTTTGTATTGTTTTTTCTCTTGAAATAAAACTATGCATGACAGTTAGCTGTATTATATAAACATGTGTTGATCAGAACCTTATGCTGTTTCTAAGCAACAACCTTTATTGCATCTCTTGAAAGTTTGTTTATTTTTTTTTTATAAATCCCTTATTATGTCCCATATTTATCAAATATAACATTTTGTATAGGCTGGTGGACGTGATTTTTTCCTATCCGCTGATGTCATTCTCTTTTTCTTTCATCAATTTGTTTATTCGCTGCATCCCGTCGGTTATAAGTCTACAGCAGAAGCATGCACACATATATACGCATCAAGTTGATTAAAGAGAAGAACATTCTGGATAGAAAAAAAAAGAGAAAGAAAAGACAGAAAGAGAAAGAAAAAAAGTAGAAAAACTCATTACATTGCGCATATGTGTCCTCTGCGAACGCGCTCAAACGAGCTAGCAGCATCTTTATCCATTTGAACTCTTCTCTATCCGCCCGTACGTCCGATCGAGTGAGAGAGAGAGAGAGAGAGAGGAAAGAGAGAAGGTCAAACGCATATGTATATGTGCTTGTACACATCATATCGAACATGGACGATACAAGGTAACAGGTCGTACGAAGTAATTTTCTTTATAATTTGACAACCACAAAACCGTATTCTTTGTTGTATGTATGACATTGGTTTCATTTCATATATACTGATTAACAAGAGCAGACAAAGACGAACGGGGGAGGCTTGATCGAAGAGAATAGAGGAAAAAACGTTTTCTACAGAGAAAACATATGATTCTGTGCGTTCTCTTGTATCGTTGAGATATTATGATTCATAGTAATTCATCAAACTAACTTATTTGCTTTTTTTTTACTATATTTGTGTCTTGGACAGTTGTTTTGCCAAATAAACTACATTTTTTTCATTAGTTCCTTTTTCTATTTTAAGTTCGTTCTTTTTGAAACGTTATAAATAAGATGCTATGTAATAGGCCCATCGAACATTTGATAATCATCGCCTTCGTCATCATCATCGCCATAAACGACTAACAAAATACAAATGAGAAAAAAAGGGTAGAAAAAAATTCTGAAAGGGTTATTCTTCGTTCTCTCATTTATTTCGCCTCTGTATAGTCGCTTTTTTTTCTTTTCTATCCATGCCTACACGGGGCTATTTTTGACGTTAATGCGAACGTCAGTCTGCCTCGATCGTCGTTGTATGAATACACAAGTTTCTTTTTTTCTTCTGTTTTTTCTTCAACCAATCACGAATGCCAAAGAAGGGTATGTTGTATAGAGCCTTTCTATTTGTCTATCGTCACTTTTTTTGTCTATGTATGTGTGCCCCACAACCCTTCGTTCTCTCTCTCTCTCTCTCTCTCTCTTTCCCTCTCTTTTTATAAAGTAACATAAATAGTGGTTGTCGTTGTTTTACCTTTTACCAGTGTCGTCAATATAAATGCATATAATCTCAGATAGATATATATATATGTATATATTCTGGTCTAAATTTAAAACAGAAGTCGATATATTTTTCTAGATTAGCTCTTTTTTTTGTGTTTTTGTCGTTCCAATCGACACGTTTATTGCACATATCAACATGCCAAATATGAATATGAACAATCGAAAATCACCTGTGAAACAACAGCGTATAAAACATTCACATTCTATACCAGTTACTAATTCAAATAATGGTCGTATGAGATCAAATAGTAGTATGGCATCGTCTTATCCGAGAATGTACAATAATAATAATAATTATCATTATTACAATAATCATTATTCGAATACAACTTCACCAACAGCTATGTCAGCTAGTTCATTACCAGCTGTGCCACTGTTTTATTCAAATACATATGCTGATCCACCGGAATGTTCATCATTACCAAAACCACCTGAGTCATGGTATTTACCATTATCAAATGTTGATAAATTACCGGTTAAAATGGAAGAAGAAAAAGAGAAAGACAAGGATCAAGATAAAGAAAAAGAAACATCACCATTACCAGTAAAGCAAAAATCCTTTCTTACACCTATACAATCATCGAAACACAATTTTTCACGAACATGTTACTATACAAATAATAATCAAGGGTTTTATAGTCCATATTATTCATCAACAACATCATCATATCAAAAATTTCCAACACAATATATCTCTGTTAAAGCTTAGATATTTTATGGGGCAAATGTTATTCTTATTATTTTTTTCTTTTTCTTCTTCTTTCAAATAACTTATCTTTTCTGTTTCTTCTTTCATATTGAGAATGACTTTCTTCTTCTCATCAAATCTTTCTTTCTAATTAATTTGTTTAGCATCCTTCGTCGAAAGAATATTCCTTTCTCTTGTTTTTCTTTTTCGTTTCTTTTTTGTACAGTAATGCTTTGTCTCTCACGCAATCTCTTTCTATGTATATGATGTATTTATGTGTTTGAGCATAGCAAAGCAGTATTTTGTACATACGGTTGAGCCTCTTTGTGTCTCTGTCGACGACGAGGACGGTGATCCTGATGTTTCGTGTGTTTTCGTTCTTTTCTACTCATTAATCCTTTCTTCTCTGTTTTCCCATCCATTTCAAGACAAGGATATTGCAATAGTTTTTTTCTTCTCTCTTTGCGTTTATGTCTATATATATATATATATAAATATACATATATATATTTATGTGTGTGTGTGTATGTATCTGTGGTGTGCCGTCCACAATCACCATCATTATCAGTCGGAGGACAACAACAAGAGTCACTTCTAGTCTTTTTTTTTTGTTTCTGTGTGTACTTTTTCTTTTCGTTTCTTCTTGATTCTCTCTTTTAATTTCGATTCGATGCATCGTAAGCACGATTAGAATTAGTTCTTGTTTCGTTGTTTCTACCGAGTTCGCCTGATCGACTGATAACAGTGAAAAACTCTGTTTGACATTAATTTATTAATGATATAGAAAAGTTGCCTTTCTTTTTTTGTTTTTTTTTCTTTTGAAACATTTTCTTTTTTCTCACTCGACTGTGATGTACGTATATGTTTATACCGAATTAATGGAATTACAATCTGAGACAGAGAGAAAAGAAGAAAAAAACGAAGGAAATTTTCTTTCTTTTCTGTTTTTTTTCTTTTTCGATCTTGCGATTCACGGTGTATGTGTGGGTGTGTGTGCCATTCTATGTTCGTCTTCCTATTATCCGTTTATTTTCTGTTGTTTTTTCTTTCGCTCTCTTTCCTATGTTGTTGATTTTGGCTTTCGCGATACTTTGTGACTACAGTCAGATTGTTCATCAAGTCAGCGCTTCTACAACATAGTGGCAAAGTCTATTATCAAATTGTTTTTTCTTTCTCTTGTTTTTCTATGTTTATTTGTTTGTTTGTCCATTCGTTCAAACTAAAATATATGTGTCCTGTTGAAAAGAAAATGTCATTTCTTTTGGGTCATAGAAACTATTATAGTTTGTAACAATGGAAAAAACGAATGCTTGTGGGCTTTATCAAATTAAAGATAAGATATTTATGAAAACAACAAGGTGTTTTTTTTATATACTATGCCAGTCGATTTAAATAGAAACCATTGCAGAATCGATTTATTCAACATATGACTGCAGCGTATCCACAGGTAGCAAAGAATTCATTGTTCGATGGTTTGATGAAAAAATTTAATATGAATATAAGTATTGTATTATCTTAGGTTCTTTGCACGTGATATTAGTGTTAACGTCAGATGCTTGAAATTATCTACAGTCTCTCTGTAGTCAAATTACATGCTTTATTCAGAAGGGTGTTTTTTACCTTCTTTTAAATCACGAAGGATTTGTGCTTAGATTAATCAACCAAAATATTTGACATGAACTAGACAACAATAAATTGTTTCTTTATTTGTTCTTATCCTTTTTGAATAAGAAAAAAAAATGCGCAATTTCATATGAACCTTGATAAAGCAGACTTCTCATGTCTCAGATTATTACAATGAAATTTAACAAATCATGTTCTTTGCCACTTTATTATTGAAAATAGTCATTGCATCGGATGAATTTTCATGACATAATGCTTGTTTTGTTTTATATTTTGAATGTAAAAGTATGTTTCCAATGTAATGGACTTTCATTGGTCTTTGTTTTTTTATTAATATAATGATTCATAGTTACTTGAAAGTTAAATTATAAAAAGAAAAACATGTTTACCAGGTTGAATTCAAAGGAAGAGAAAAAAACGAGTAAATGTTATAAACTAAAAATATTCAGAGATAAAATTCAATATAAAAATGTCATGTATGTTGTTCTTGCCTACATTATTTAGTACCCAAACGTTATCTTTCCATGAGAGATTCAAATATTTATTCAGCATGCAAGAGATCTAGGTCTTTCTATGAACATTCATTGATGTGAGTGTAGGAGCATAGAGAAAAGATCGCCTAAGAAACATTGAAGTGCTAAAAGAATCATGATGACTACTATATCAGCTTTTGTTCGTTTTTACTGATTAATCTGAAAAATTGTCAGCTTAAATCTCCATTGTTCGTCATCAAATAATAAATTCATGTCTCATACGTTGATATAACTAGCGTAGGATGAGATTTCAATCGAACATTTTTTATTTGTTCATCTTAGATCATAAGTTGGTATAGAAAATGGCAAGATAATATATTTTTCAATTATTGATCTTATGACTCGTGAATTTCAAAGTTGAGTTTATCTGAGCTCTTTCTTGTCAATGTTCTATAGAGACTTGAAAAGTTTCATAGAAACTAATACGACAACGAATCGTATTGCTACAGCATAAACATACTGAATTAATTGATGCATTATAAAACTGCTTCTTTCGGAAACTACAAACATTAATAGAAAAAAAGATGACATTCATTATAATACTGTTTACAATAGAGAAATTCAACCGAGATGATGTCTTTAGTAAAATATGTCTGTTGAAATTTCCAGATCTTAAGCATGTATTATGGATGAAATCTGTTAGAAAGATATCCTATTCTCTAATTTATCGGGTTACATGCAAACAACTGTTTAAATATTAAGAAACAAACTACAATAAGAAAACAGATCTGAATATAGATGAAAGACATTCACAATATTGTTTATGCTCATTATATCAAACTTTTTGATAAAGACTAGAAAGATTTCTAGTTGCAAGTGCTATACTATAACAATCATCAATTATAAATTTTATTAGTAACGTTGGATCTTTTCCATTGAATGTTGTATGTGTTAAAAGTTGCTGTGTACTTGTATTTAACAAATCAAGATTGGCGCGTATATCTTCATTGATTGACAACTAAAATCGAAAATAAATTGAGTTACGTTTTTCTTTCTTGACATTCTAGAGTGTTTATTTGCCGTGGAAAAGTTTAATGTATCGTTTAAAAATTTTCAAAGATTACTGAACACATCGATAAGACTTGAAAAAAGAAATGATAATCTGAGTAAAATATTTTCATTGAAACTTTCGATTGATTTCTAAGCAAGAGAATAGGGAAAAAAGCTAGGACACTCATGATAAAAGCTAAGCTCTATATTCATGAGGGAAATCTTCTAACTGTTTCATAAGTTTTCGATGAAGACTACGTAGATTATGTAGAAACAAATGAATTATGAATACAACATGATGATAGAATGCCCTATTTTAAAGGTGTTTCTGTCGAAGTTTTGTATTTTAATTGAAATTTTGACAAAAAACATCGTCATATTTTTTCAGACATTTGATTTTTCGAATGACGACTCTTAGATATTATTTAGAAATATATATATATATATGTATATACATGATAAATGTGAGCGACATGTTTGCATCTTTGTTGTATTTTGACAAAAAATAATATGATCAGACACATCGAGGAGAATAGAAGTCCGTAATAATTTCTCGAGGCACTACTTGAAGGAATGGAAGGTTATGACATTCTCATGAAGAACATAGAAAACATGCCATGGTTTAATTGAAGTGATTTATGAACATGAACTGTTTTCAAAATATTTATTATCCAGCTGCGTCAAAATAAGGCACAAAGTCTATTATGAAAAGGGCTAGATTAATAAAAAAAAACAGAATCCTAAATGAATAGCAAAATAGACAGAAGAATTCTTTTGAAGAACTTTCACTGAAAATCGTTGCAGATAAGAGAGAAGTGATGTTCTTCGATTCTTTCGACTATTCTAAAGATGAGATTGAATCGTTTGAAAAGAAGTGTAATTACTTATCGACAAATACGGACAAAATGAAAATGAAATTATAAATGATTCTATTATTTATGAATCATATTTATCAAATTTCCGTTAACATACTTGCTCAGATAAATCAATCATATCTTGAACTGAATCATTTATTTCTTCTGCGTGAACAATGTATCTTTAAAACAAATGAAAAGCAGATTAAGTTGTTTATTGTTTTATTTTTTGTGAAGTCATTTTACCGATCACTTTGGTTTGCTTTGATAGAATTGTATAATTCTGCTACACGATGTGTTATTGTTCGCGTTCGTTTATCAACATTTATTTGGTTCGCTAATCGATTAAATGAACCTGTCAGATCATATTGAAAATTTTCATATTCATTTATACAAAAAACGAAAAAAGAAAAAAGCCTACCTTGACGTATGGGAACTCGTGGTAATTTTAGTCTATTTCGTCCAGCAGAGCACGATCGAGATCGAGTTATATGTATCGATGAATCTTTTTTTGCTATGTTTTCAGATGAACCTAAGGGAAATGCTGGATTCGATCCATTGATATGTTTAATTATTAAATCTGAAGATCGACATGGACGAAAGTCATTCAATAGATTTTCGTCAATTTGAGGAAAACGTTGTATTGTACGACTTAATCTATAATAATAATACCTAATTTAACTGATACTCAAATATGAAAAAGTACCTTTTATCATGAATAGTTATTGTTCGTGTTAAATTCCATGAATGACTAAATTCACGATCAAGCGAATGCAAAGGTTAAACAATCAATGAAAAGCGTAAAGTCTTACTTGTCATGATCATCGAACATTGTTGTATTATCATAATCACTTTCAATAAATGGACTTGACATGCGACTAAGGTTATCGAATAATTGTTGGTTCGACTAATAACAAAAAATAGAACAATCAATTGTATAATTCAAAGTGTTAGATGTCAAACTTATGAAATTTATAACTCAATGGATATCATAAAAATATAGATGTTCGAACGATGATATTTTTAGTATTCATTAGTGTTCTTTCTTTTGTTCTATAAAGTATCGGTTATGTTTCAATACTTTGTAGTTAGCTTAACTGAATTGTATCTATCGAATCAATCCTTACATATAAATTTTTATCTGTTTTGATACAATGTTCAAGAGAAAGACTATTTTCTACTTTAGGTGATTTCTTGGTTTTTGAAAAATGCAACTCTAATATGAATAGTAAACTTATCGATTGATGTTAGATATTTTCGATCGTATAATATTTATCAATAGTTCGTACTAATATTGTATTAGATCTATAGTTATATTAAGACGGAATTCATCTGGAAACATTACTTTATTAATTGATTTATGAGATTCATTTGAATTAATTGCAGTAAATGTTATGTCTTTTACTTGTTGATTAATTTTATTCACAAGATTTTCATCCAACAATCGTTGTATCTATTCGAATTCAAAAAGAAATAATTCCATAAAAATAAGAAAATTTAATTCTATAATACCATTTCATGTAATACAGATAATTCATTTTTTAAATCATTATGAGCAGATGTTAAATATTTAACTTGTAATTCTGTATTAATAATACGAGATGTTAAATCATATGAATCTCGATTATCAGTTGTTCGTTGATTGAAATGATCCGATAGATTCTTATTCTAAAAGAGAATACAAACACGAACATGTTATTGTAATTTGAATCATTTTGTTCTAATCCTACGTCAATTGGAGATACTAATGCATTGTCAATCAGTTGAGTTTTTGATGCCTATAGTTATTCGAAAACAAGAGAAGTTAAGTAGCTGCTTTTCTTTTCCTATTGTAATTTTCAACCTTTTTTGATTTTTTTTGTGACTGAATAGAATTTTGTCGTTTACTGTTACTTAAACTATTGCTATCATCGTCAGATGCAACTTTATCATAGAAAGGTTCCTCATCAGATTCAATCAATGGTGTCGACGATCTATTGTTTTGAAGAACGGTTGTATTAGCTATTTAGAAAAAAACAAACAAAACAAAAATAATCATCATGAAAATCCTATCCATGTTCTACAGACATTTTGTTGAAGAAGAAGCAGGTGATTGTTGAATGAAATCGTAATATCTTCGACGAATTTCATTTATTACATCATAGATAAATGTTTGAAAATCTTTTGATCCATATCGAGCTAGTTTTTGTCTACCCTAGATAATCATTATATTCATTCAATCTCTTGTTTGTCTGGTAAAAATAATTTATTGTCTATACTTGGTTTCGTGTGGCTGAAAATGATGGATTGACTGGTAAAAACGGTACAACATGTAAAGAGATGAATGCTTGATCAACTTGTGTATGCCATACTGAAAACAGACAAAGAAAAGAACGAAACGAATTCAACCAGGCTATTCAAATCATAGTATACTTGTTTTCAACTCTCGTCGTTCAATTTCATCAAATACATCCATGGCTAAATCTTCAAATATTGAATCAGGTAACTAAAATGTAAAATGAAAACGATTTCTTCTGATTATTTTCTTCGATATGAAAAATACTTGTTGTAGTTTTTGACGTGCAGCTAATGTTTGATCACATATGTTGAGACTATCAAATTTTTTTGAATAATGAGAAGAAATTAAAAGAAATGAGTAATATTATCTTTACTTTTCATTTAGTTCAGGAACAACGATGTGTTGATCCGTTTTATGATTTGGTCGACTTCCATCAATGAAACATGTCAAACAATCAGTTAATTCATATTGAAGTTCAACTAATCGATCAGCTAAATTATCATAACCATTGATTCGAGCATGTTCTTCAGGCGATATACCCGAAGCATCTGTTATTGCAGGATTACCACCGTATATGCATAGCAGCTAAATAATATACAGTTTATTGTAAATATATATTTGTCATGAAAATTATTTTAACACATAAATCTGTTCCATCACGATTAGATAGAACTATGAATCACAGGACTAGATTTTAAATATATTATTTTCTTTCATTGAAAATTTAAGTAGTGGACCGATGAAGTTTTTTCTCCTAAACAATAGAGAAGAAAAACCAAGGGGGAAACGGCGGATTGTTGGGATTGCCAATCCCAAAGCAATCCCAAAAAGTCAACGGCAATGTCCTCTTGTAAATGAAGGAATTTCGAGCTGAAATTTTTTTCATATGTAGACCTCGTGGTTCTTAAAATATCCTAAAAGTTTCAATGTAAACGAATGTTTCCTTCTTAAGAGAATCAACTATCAAGAAAAAAAGATTTTCTGATCGTGCTGTGAAATATGAGTATTGCTTGTGATCGCACTATCGTCAGGAGAAAACATTCGTTTACGCTGAAACTTTTAGAATATTCTAAGAACTACAAGACCTACATATGATGAAAATTTCAGCTTGAAATTCCTTCATTTTCCCGAGGAGATTTCTGGTAAATTTTGGGATTGTCAAAATCCGAAAATCCAAAAGAAATTAAAACAATCCAAAGAAAATCTAAAAATCCAAAAAAAGTCCGAAAATCCGAAATCCGCCGCTTCCCCCTGAGATAAACGCCATATAATTCAGACCCGCCCGACAGTTATAATCAAATTTTATTTCTGACAGTCATGTTCTTCGAATTTTGATCTAAATTAACTGTGATCAAATTTTAGATTTGACATGACAGATACTCATTCAAAATTAACTAATCATAATCATATTCCTTTGTACTATCATCTTGAAGATTGAATGAGAAAAATACATGAGATATGTTTGTTCTTATTGTTGATTCTGATGAAAAACCGAAACAATATAATCTTCCAAGTTATGAATAGGTTCAATGTAACTCTAGACAAGTGTTGCATTTTTTGTCGTTAGTTTTAAAATATGAGATTCATTATTTTTAGAACCTCAGCTACCATCGTCAGAAAATATTACAAAGATAGTTTGTCGTTACATTCTTTTTTCTATCATATTGAATAACTGAATCGTCTCAATGAACTTATCGAATCCGTATTTTATCATACAACGAGCTTGTTCTGTCAAATCATGATAGCAAAACGTAAATGGCTCCTACTTCAATTTGATTCGTTTGACCACGACTTGCAGCAACATGTAAAGATGATGTACCAGTTTCCTGTAAAATATTTGTTATTTTTTGTGTGTAATTTCGTGAATATATATATAAATAGATAGATAGATCTTACTGGATTACGAAAGTTTGGATCAGCACCTTGTGATAAAATTCTTAAACATGTTACAATATTATCTGTTCGAACAATAGAATGTAATTGCTAAAGAAAGAGAAAACAAATAATTTTTACAGAACAGCAAAGAAAATTTTCTTGATTCTTTAACTCACTAAATTTAAATCTTCGAACGTTGCATTTGTTTCATCTTTCAATCGATTGATGTAAGTCAGTTGTTGGTATTTTGTACGAATAAAATCAGCTTTGACTCTATCGATACGAATGCAACATTAGAAAACATAGCGTATCTAGTAGATTATTTGATCTCTCCTACTGTATGGAATCTTTAGTTGTAGGTTTTTTTCTAGGAAATTTATTTTGTGGATCACGTAAACTATATTCCCATATAAGACTGGCACCATTCGTCGATAGTTCACTAATTAGCTAACATGACAAAACCAAGAATTGAAATTTTAAGGTTAAGCAAGCAAATTTTTACATTAAGCTGACTTGGTGGCCAGTAGCTATGTTTGAAAGATTTTATTTGTGATATATGACGACCAAGGCTTAAATGTATACTACAACATTCATCGCATAGAAGAACACCATGATTGATCGAGCACCATTCCGCTCCTTATGAAAAGAAGAAGAAAGAAAACATGTATTTAGTTTGGAGTTCATTTTTGATGAGAATATCAACCGTTCGAATGACATCTGAAATGAATCACGCTTATCTATCTATCGATGATGAAGTTGTAAATGGAAATAAAACAACTAATTACTGATGATCCACCATTGTACTCTCTTCCTCGATCAGTAAAATTTGCTACTAACATTATTTTCATAGAATCTTTCGAAAATTTCCAAACACTCCGATTCTGGTAAAGTCATTCGATAAATGACATTAGTCCCTTGAGTTTTCGCCCTGCTCATGTCATAATCCATGATTTTATTTGCTTCAAAATGAAATAACTATAATTTGATCATTCGAGCTCATGACACCTTTTATCAGGATCACCAAGACCCTCACTAAAAACCGTCTTAAACATCTCTAATATAATCATAGATAGATAAATAAAAACAAGCAGGATCAATGTCGATCTCATCTAATGTCAAGCTTAGCAACTTCCCATTCATAGTTTTATTTGTATAAAATATCATGATATAACGTACCACTAACAACTTCTCAAAAATATCATGAACACTTCAATACTTACTTGTAAAATAATGATAAATATACGAGTACTAGCACGCACAAATAAATACTAAAATTCTGCAGACAGACCCTACTAGTGTTCATGCGAAATATTTCATGTATGTTGTTGCTGCTGTAAGATTCTATCGTAAAATACATGTATGACTAACTAAGAAAGAAATCAGCACCAACAACGATTGATCTCAATCATAATACTCTATGTTACCAATGATACTATTGAAAATTATGATCATGCTTAGTTTATCAATATAAAGATTATTTGTTCTTTCATTCAAGAAACTTTCAACCATTGACACATCATTCTTTCATTCACAAGCATCTGTCACATGCCTTACCAATATGTCCACAATCATGACATTCTTTGTCTATAGTTGCAAAAACTTTAGACATTTTATAAATAAATCATCTAATAATACGAAACAAAAATGAAAATCAATGAATGTATTACAATTTCTATTCTTTATTATCGTTGTGTAGAGGTCATTTTGTGTTTTTATTTTCACATAAACATATCATTTGTACATAACTAGATCATAAATGAAAATGATAAATATCCATTGTCTGCTTTGTTGTTTCTGCTGTTTCTCTCAGTCCTATGTACAAAAATAAATGGAGAACAGAGATGACAAACAGAAGTGATAAAATAATACAAGAAATGGAAAGAGAGAGAGAGAGAGAGAGAGAGAGCATCACGTTTCTTTTTCAATATCACTTCTCCAGTTTGAACATTAAACAAAAAAACAAAAGTACAATAAACGGATGCGTAAATTTTTTTTCAACGAAAACAAAACGACTCATAGTCTCAATCATAATAGACTATGCTTAAGGCTTCACATGAAAAAGTTCAGATTATAACTTTTTATCATAAACAATAACAAAAACAAAACGGATTCTGGTATAAACAAGTATTATTTACATACGTATGAGAAGTGAAATACTAAAAGCAGGAACAAAAAATAAACGATTAATTCAATGAGATCAAAATTGAATAATCGATTTTGTTAACTAATCTTATCGTCGTCGTATTCGTTTCTAAACGAAGATCTACAATGTGATTACAAAATCAAGATATTACCAAACATACGTACATATTCATTTGTATGATCACACATTTTTTCAAATTCAATTTCAAAATGATTGAATAATTTTTCAAGATTATCTCGGGTTATGCTGGATAAATCATTATTTAGTAAATTAATTTTAATATGATGTATGGCATTGTAAAACTCTTCTTGGGTTGTCAACACTCCGCTCTAAACAATTTTCTCTTTCTAACATCAAATGTATTCAATGGAAATACTTACAACAAGATTTGCATGAATGAGATCCAATTGTGTCGTTAGGTTTTGTTGACAATTACCATCAAGAGAGTGAAAGTTATATTGACCGGGAATATCACGAAGAAGACTAAATTAATTTTATTAATACAAAATAAAGAATAAGTGAAAAATGACTGGCAAAACCTTAATAGAGAACCACAACATTTCCATGAAATTAGTGTTTACCTGATGGCATTCTATATTGAACTATCGACTGATATTTTTTGTAACAATCGATAGCACAAATATAGTGAATTATTTGAACAATCTAACTAATGCTGATTCTTTAAATACGGAGAAATACTGTCTTATTGGTATTATTTATTATTTGATCAGGGTATTGATCTTAGTCAAGATTCAAAAATTTTCTTTTCGTACAAATCTTTTCTAAACAAGAGAATGGCCTACTCAACATGATTAGTGTTTTGAAACAGATGTGTTTATGTGAATTTTCAACAAATTTAGATTGTTACTGAAAGAAAGAAAATATATACGCCATGTTTCATCTTTCACGATGCAAAGTAATTCTACTCGACGAATAGCTGAAGTAGAGATGAAAAAAAATCATTTAGTATAGTTCTCAATCGTTTGATATGGTCACATGACACTTTGACTCATTTTCTATAAGCAAGAATATAGGTTTAACGAGTATCGTATTCAACAACAAATAGACAGCATGAACATCTTTTCTTTTCTCACTAATTAGCATAGCTTGTGATTGGAATCAACAAACAGTCAAAGTAAAATACCTTTCAGCTACTAGTATCCAATTGTCATCATTAGATTTGACATAATCTCCTAATCGTTTTCGGATTGCCGAATCTATTGAAATGATATAAACCGAAAGAAAAATATAAATCGACTAATTTTTTTTCTATTTCTACTTGTTATTATTTGTTCATTATCTATCGGTTTGATATCATGGTGTTCCATACTAATATCATAATCGCCATATTGATTTTTATGATTAATACATTGTATACATTTATCTTGCATCAATGGTTTTGGTGTTGAATGTAAGGATTGTGTAGGTGATATAGATGGTGATCGATTGGGTGTTGTTAATGTTTTAATTGAATTTAAATTATTGTTTAATAGTGATGTACTATGTCGTGAAATTGGAATGCTATTTAATGATGATGTAGTAGTATCGTTAGTTTGTTCATTTGCCGATAATGAAAGTAAATTCGATGCATTGTTATCATCTGATAATGTCGATGATAAACTTGTTTGTTGTACAAGACGTGTCGGTGTTAAGGGTGACTGTTGACGATAATCAGATGATGAATTACTGTTATTCGGATCGTTATTGAGTATTACAGATGCATTTGTATTTAATATTGTATTTAGACGTTGGTGAAATTCTTGCGATGTATCAGTCGAATCCGTTGTAGTTGGTCGTGGCATAATTGCTCGTTCCTGATAATAAACAACAACAAAAAAGTAATATTGAATATTGGATCAAACAATCTTTATTGAATAGTTAGTTTTCATTGTCTTCCAATAAATCTCTCATTACTTTTTACAAGACAACAAATTCATGATAAAAATAGACGAAAGTATGAAATTCTAGCTTTTGGCTACCCTTCAAAAACACTTGTTCAACTGAATCGTTGAGTCCAACGCGTCTACTTTACCTTATTTCGCTTTTTTGTTGTTTTAAAACACGCAAGTACGGAAACAGATCCACTTGTAGTCGGAGTTGTGTGCGTTTGTTTCGGTTCATAGCACATATTCGTCGCAGTCGTTACTGACATTGGTTTCGTATCTGTTTTTATCGATTTATTCATAACTGTTGTCGATGTAGGAGTTGTTGTTGCACGTACACGAAAAACTGGTACATCTTAAAAACGAGTGAAATAGATCAATGTTTACAAGTAAGTGAGAAAGATGGAATTCATTTCTTTTTCTTTCTTTTTTTTTTCATAGAAAGAGATTTACTTGGATTCACAGATGTCATACGATAAATCATAGGTCCGTGTGTAGATGATGGTCTTGGAATTTGTTGAGTTTTCGGTTGAAAATTAACTGTTACTGATTTAAGCATTTCATCATGTGTTGGACTTGTTCGTATTGTAGTTACGTTTGCTATAGAATGTTGCTGCTGAACGGTCGATGTTGGACTTTTACCATCCACGACGGTTACTAAACAATGATAAAAATAAAAGTTCTTTTAGTTTAATTAATGCATTAGAAAAAAAATATATATATACATAGACACATATTTAGGAATATGTATCTGTAAAAATTAAGTAAAATTATTCCAATCTTTTTTTTTCTTCTAATGTTGCAATGACTTCTTTACTACTATATATGTTACATCGCACAAATAGTTTCGTTTCGAGAAATACTGTTCGACAAAGCAATTTCTATTCGCAAATCTGTAAGAAGTTACAGAGTTATAACAATATAAACCGATATTCATGCATTTATTTACGATTTTCATAGCACATGTTTAGTAGATATTTTTCTTACGCAATCATTTTCGCCTAAAGATTCACCAGATTAATCAGTTATTTTAATCGTATTATACATATGAGAAATCGACTCAGTACACAATGATCTCATTTGATGCAGGTTTGACACGTTTATCGCCTTTCTTTTAGACAAATAAAGTAGACTGTCTGATTTAAGATCTATAACTAAACGATGAAGTCGCACAATATAAGAAAATTGTTGATTGTTGAACTGTTAAACATTGTTTGATATTAATTTCATATTCATTTGATGATGATATAAAATATTCTCGTCTTTGTTACACATTGTAGAAGTGATATTTTAAAGAGTTGAATGTTTTTTTCGAAGTTGATCTAGTAGGCAACCTATGTTACGGCAACTAATCTTTTTCTCTTTCTTAAATTCGATAGCTTATTATCTAATACAACTTTAAATACCGTCCGGGTATTATTGTTCATCGAAAAAGCATCAACTATCGATACGCGAAGATTTACTCTAACTGAACTCTTTGAATCCATATGTATCGAAAAGTTAATTAGTATAATCAAAGTTTAGCTATCGTCCAATCAACTATCAACGGAGCGACAAATCAAAAGCATTCATAACTTTTTAAAAATAGATTCGGTCTCTTAGGAGTCGATATAAAATGGCATGTTCTATCCGTAAGATTAATCCGAGATGAAAGTCTGCATGAATGTCAAAAGTAATAACCTAGAATAGGATTTGGAATTATTTCTATTTGTCTTTCTCTCTCTCTCTCTATATATATATATATATATAGATATTTATATGTAATTGAAATGATATAAAACTAATTACTATGAAAGTACTCGACACAGAGTTCTAAGTTGACAAATAACAAAGATCTAAAAAGTTCAACAACCAACATTGTTCAACGATCTCGTCCTCTCTAATCGATACTCATAGAACTGCTCCTACAAGACTAACCATGATCATTAGTATTATGTCTATTGTCAGGCGAATAAGCAGGAAGAACTTTAGCAATCGGTCGTAAAATTTTGCCGACATGTTTATCAATCTGTGTACTACTTGATGAACGTTGTCGTGATTTTCCTATAGTTGAACCATTATTATTAAAAGTAACTATGTTTCCATGATTATGATTATTATTATTCTCAGATGAAATTTTGAGAAAACCTTGTTGTTGATTATTGGTATTATTCGGTGATTGATTACTTGACTTTGAAGAAATAACATTAATGGTTGTACCTAGAGCTGATGCTTGTGAAAGATCAGCTGTATTGGCTGTTAAAGGTGGTGATGATATTGGAGATGTTGTTATTGTTACTTCTTGTGCTGCTTGAGGAATTTGATCAATTGCACATGTTGTTAATGTCATTGGTAGTGTTGTAACAGGACGAAATGTTGTTGTTGTTGGAAGTGATTTATTTAATTCGTCACTATGCGTTCGTGTTAATTGTATTGTTGATGGTGTTTGAGATGGAATAACAATTTGAACATTTTTTGGTAAAGTTAGTGTTGATGTCTGTGTCGTAGTTATTGGTAATGTTGCCGTACGTGTTGTTATTGAATTATTATTATTATTATTATTTGTTGTTGTTGTTGTTGCAAATTTAACTAATTTAACAGGACTATTACTAATAAGATTTGATGTTGCTTGCTGTTGTTGTAGATTGGTTGTTGTTGGTTGAATAGTTGTTGTTGAATGTGGTAAATGTTGTGTTATGTTAGATGGTGACACAAGAATTATTTTTGTATTACCAATGTGAATGTTTGTTGTTGGTTTTGGTACAACAGTTTGAAAATTTAATATACGCGGTGCCACAAATAGTGTTGGTGTTGTTGTTCCTTGAATGGTTGATATAGGTGTTGTCGTCGGTGTCGTTGGTTGTATAATTAATTGAGGATGATGTATGTGTTGCTGTTGTTTCATCGGCGATGTTTGTTGCAATGAATTTCGTATATCATTGGCAGTTGATGAAAGTAATGCAAGATCGTTACGATAATAATCGGCTTTGGATATTGTTGATGTTGATTGTGATTTTATTGTAGATATATTCTAAAAATGCATAGTTAGAAGAATTAATATTCTTATTTTGAATAGATGTATGTTTGCAAGCGATATCTAAACAATAGATACATATCATTTGTTTTTAGTAGGTTCTTTGAATTTCGTTTGCATTATGTGAGCAAATGAAATGAAAATCGATTTAAGACTTTAACTTCTCAATTCTAAATAATTCAAGACAAGAATCTTCTGTACAAGTCGCACTCATTGAGCGAGAAAGAACTAGATCCGAACGAGCTTGTGAGTGATGATCAAGTTGATGTTCAACACCATAGAATAGTTATTTGAAGAAATCGGTAAATTACATTTTTTTTTAAGTTTTTTTTTCCTCTAATTTTCTATTCAATATTCGTGTTTAAATACAGATCCTTTCAGAGAGCATTTAAAATTTTGAGTTCATGACGCTTTCAAGTAGTATACTCTTTTCAAGTTATACAGTATTGGACAAGCTGTAAAATTTATTTTCAATGGAATTAGTTATAATTCAAATTTAAAATGTTTCATGCGGCAACGTAAACTATACTCATATGTTAACTCGAAAAGAAATTCTTTAATCGTTCTCGTGTGCATGCATCTCTATTTAGTTTGTACTAAGTTAATTTCTTCTTTTTCTATGATTAAAATTTAATTAAAATATTTTGGCGACGATATTCTTTTTGTTTTTTGTTTTACTTGAAAATAATTCAGTTCTTCGAATAGTTTAAATTTCGTTCACTTACGTTTACGCTAAGTTTATCAGTCGATATTTTTGATTCTGCATTTGTACTAATATCATTCTTTGGAATAGCTGTCAGCATGTTAACAACAAATGGTGCATTATTTAATAGAGTAATAGCAACAAGTCTATCGACTGTTTCACGAACGATTTCTTCAATATTTTCTGGACCTGTCTGTACATTTTCCATTGCTTGTTTGATGCCATCATTTTCTGTAAAACTAATATCATGATGATCATCATTATGCGACTTGTGCCGTTGTTGTACAGAAAGATTCTTTTTTGTAAAATTGAAATGTTCAAATCCACGTTTACGTGTTATTTTAAATGAATGATTTGTTTGAGTAGTTAATGAATTTGAATGTGATGATAATACAACAGGATGACGTGATGTTGATATTGGACTTTGTAATTTCGATGGTGAATTGTTATTTGTTTGTTCATTAACACGAAGTAGTTCTTTTTGTACGACTTCAATCAATGTATCTAAACTCGATTTTCGTTTTGTTCCTTGTTTAGCACGAACTAAACGAACAACTTTTGAGCCTAACAAGTAAACACATATGATTAAAATGAATACATCAAAACTAGTTACGAATGTGTTTAAATACACAATTTCATTTAAAAAAGAATTCAATTTACCAGTAATGTCGCCATTGTTTATATTTTGTTTAAATGAATTATTCAATTGTGTTGGTTGTTGTATTGCATTTCGTATTCCATCATGTTTTACTTCATCATTGACAAGTTTTTGTAAGTCATGATCTATAATTAAAAACATGTAAAATGAACTAATCTATATTTAGTAGTCTATCTGGAAAATACTAGAATTCTATTATGTTCATTTAGAGCATAAAAATGAACAATCTAAGAAATTACATAGTTGAAGTCGTTTGCCACTTACTATTGAATTATACATATGTTTAAATGATCGTTTTGCAATCATGGACAAATACACTTCTTTGTTGAACTGAAGAAATTATTTATCTAGATTGATCGTTTCTAGATCGCTATCAAAGAGTGATGGAATAAGACCTCGATATGCGATTGTATCGTTGTATTAAATCTGTTGACTGCTATGAACTTACAAATAGCTCAGTAAGAAGCTATAACGATCTTTATGTTAATACGTTGACACGAAGCAACGTATTAATATAAGAAGCAGAGGTGTCATTAGTACATTCATTCATTGTTTGAAGATGTTCGCTATTGTTCTCATCAAGACTATTATAAGGAAAGAGATATTTGACTGAGAAATCAAAATTACCCTTCAAAAGCATCCATAACTAACACATCGCATACGATTCGACGTGGTACATGATATATGTGCTTCTGGCAGCTATAGATTGCAATGTATCGTTAATTACAAAGAGACTATCGCATCGTAAAATGGTCTCTTACGTAATATGTTCAGTATAAAATGGCGCGCTCTATCTCAGTGAACAAAACATTGAATGAAACGTGTAATTAATAGTGAAGTATCTTATATTCGGCGAAAAGTACTTGTCTTGAATAAGGTGAATGTTTACCTATTTTGATTTAAAACATAATTTAATGTTTCTATCACGATAATGAAAATATAGTCTTTTCCATTTCTGATTTGTGTAAAAGTTTCAGCAATTATTTCATTTAATAACAAGTCAAATGAATACAACGTTCGAGAAAAACTTCTGATTAACATTTCCGAAATTTGTTACTACTCGATTACTGTTTATAATTGACATGGAACTCGATTGATGTGCGTATACAGCTTTGCATACTCGTACCTGACTTGTGAATTGCATAACTCTAACGGATCGCTAATGATCTAGCAGAACGATCCATCAATCTACTGGCCAAGGTCATCAAGATAAAACAGCAACATTAAAGCAAAGTAGTCAATCATGCTAGCACTCTGATGCAATTAGTACAGAACTGAAGATCTATCTTTGATTTCTCAAGAGTTGTAATAAGCATTCCAAATCTAGATAGACAATCTAAAAGTTCCTATCTATCAATTTTAAAACAGTTTTATGCTTGAAAAATAATAAAACCATAGGTTAAAAGACAAGTTCGAACTTCCATGGATTTTCCTTCTGTGCAAAAAGAAGATTTTTCTTACTTAGTTTTGTTGTTGTTATCGGTTGAGGATGTTGAATAATTGTTGTTGGTGGTGTCGTTTGTAAAACTTGTTCGGCTAATTGAACATATTTTGTGCTTGGAGGTCGATGAACAATAGTTGAACACAAATAATCTGCTTCAATTTCCCAATTAGTTGTATTCGATGATGGATTAATACTAAACAGAGATTCAACGAAATCTCATAGAAATAAAACAATTCATTTTGAAAATTCGAACCTTGTAGCTATGTCTGATAACTGTTCATCGTAAAGTGCACGCTTCACTTCAGCTGTATGTCGCTCTCGACTAATACCAAATGCATTTTGTAAAACCGGTAAAATATTCGATTGATTTTCTGTAAGATCACCTTGAGCACGAAATGCAGAAATAATTTGAGAATAAGAATTTACACCTACGACGATAAGAACTAATTGCATACAAAGAAAGAAAGAAAACAAACATCAATAGACAAGTCTTACCCATATTTTTAATTGTGGTCGCTGCACTGTGTTGTAACATATCGTGTTCCATATCTTCATTCCTGAAAAGAGAATAACTTTATAGAGAAATATTTTCGTATATTTCCGTTTTATATACTTTATTCCAATGAAGATTTGACAACAATTTTGACAAGTTTCTATTTAAACTTGCCTTATATTTCTTAAGGAAAAGTAAGAGTAACGATAGAAAGAAAACAATCAAGTAAAAAGGATTTTTTTTTATAAATCGATAGTGTTTATGCAAACCACTAACGTTTACGTATAGGTTTATTCGCATTCATCGATTCGTTGATACAACTGTCATTGTGATGGATCATTCAGGGAATGGAATAGAACCTCAACCTTACGAATTTTTATTTTAAATTTTTAAACAATTTTTCAAGTCAGATTATTTTATTATGGTGGCCATAAAAGGAATCAAAAATAGGAATAAAAGAATCATTGGTCACTAATAGACATATATACACGATTGTGAATCATAGATGTCACCCACTTAGATGGGGATCTTATTAGACTGAGATAGACGCCAACAGGTTTTTGCTCAAGTCCATCATTTTTTATGTCTTTTCAGAGAACATTGAATATGTCAGAATTAACTCTATTATTTGCAAAATATCATCACAAATATGATATTACAGAAAATGGCAAATCAGAATGATTGTTGTTTCTCATTTTTTTTACGAATATATTTATTGAATATAACTGTGTATGACTAGATTCATCTAGTTTAGAATTGCCTATGAAATTCATTTCATAGCGACAAAATCATGGAGAGTTTTTTTCAAGATATAGAATTATGTGAATTAATTTTAATATAATTAAGATTTGGTCTAAAAGAATATTTGTTATCCTATGAATTCTATTTTGTATCATATTCAACAAATCACATTGATGATACTTAAAACACTACGTGATACAGAGGTAAAAGACAATATGGCGAATACATGATGCTTACAATAGCTCATAGATCTGCACAACAATTCTTTATAACGATAGAGAGGATACAAAGGGTTTGCAGACCTGAACAAGTACATTTACCAATCAACCGTAGTCATAGAATATCACACTGACATGTGTACGTGGTTATAGCATCTGCTGTTGAGATCGAATACATGTGTTAAAGCATTTTTGAATGATATAATCATGCATCAATGTTTGATTTCTACACGTCAAAATCAGGCAAACAAGTTTGACGAGTCAGACTAATGGTTCCAATTCTGATTCCACGTTATTCGACATTCTATTTTCTACTACATATGAATTGATATCATTAGTAATCAAGGTTGATTTTTGGAACCATCAATAATGATGTCTGTCTTCTGCTCAAGGGTAGAATGGCATTTTTTAGTAAAATTCTCTATAAACCATAATTAATTTCTACGTTGTATCTATTGTTCAATGAAAACTTCCAATGCTTTGTTTAGTATTAAATACCATATGAATTTTTTCTGACCGATTTCATATATATATATATATAATACTAGTTCATTAGTGAAATCTAAATCAATCGCATACACTAGGTTTGATTGTTTAATGAATCTATGATATGCATTACCAGTATTATATATTTGATTATAAAATGGCACACTCAAAAAATCCACGAAATGGCTATTCTAGTCGAATCTATTACACATGATGCACTAGTTTTGCAAATGAACGCCTGAAAGAATACATATTTTCTATTCATTATGTATATATCTGTTCACAATGAAGTTTTATTTCCAACGAATGCGTAGCTATGTTTCTTTGTCGGAATTGACTTGTTGTATAACATAATCGTATAAGACACAGCCTATTCAATTACTACGCTCGATGACTGAAAAATGAAAGTGATATTAAGGTGAATGTGTTTTGAATTTTGCACGAAAAACATGCCATTCTCATCAAGGTCCAAGTACACATATTAACAGGTACCTGACAGCCAATTCTAAATCTAAGTGATAGATGCATTAGCATAAATTCAAAATTAATATAAGCATTTCAAAATATCATCAGTCGTCGAAAAGCTTTTCTTTATCAATTAAGGGAACAAGACATTTTTCGTATTAGCAGAAATGAAAGACAAATGAATTCATCGTTCGTTATCCTAATGATGTGCAAAGAATTTATTGCAGCCATTGACCAATCGTATTACTAATTGTTTTGCGCGCTTGTTTTAATTCATCTGGATCCGAATCTGAATCTGGATACATATCAGCACAATGAGCTGTATCTATGTGAAAGCAAAAGACAATGTTATCATTTAAAAAGAAAAATCTCTCTCTCATCAATATACTTGATAAGAAAATGGCAGTATTATTATTTGGAGGATCTTTTGTGAAACTCAATGCATGCCAAGGATCAATAGCACCGTTAACAAATAAAACTCTTGTACCAGAAAAACCTTCGGCACCATAATATGCATTAGTAAAATTAATACCCCGTTGAAGAAGATTATCATCAAATTTAGGTCCAAATATATCGGCACATTGTTGAATAAAAAATCTGAATAGAATAGAAAAGAGCAATCATGAATGAAAACATAATTTTATTCTATCGGAAATAATTTCTTACTGAGCTGGAAAATTGTTTCCAAATGGCTGCTGTTCATCATCGGATGTTTGGAAGAAGCCAAATTCAACACATGTTTGGTATGTCCATTGACGACCACCTTCAGCTGCTGATGCGTTCCATGATGTATTTCGTAATTGGCTTATCATACTCATGTAACCAGCATCAAGACATGGTTGACCGTATGCATTTAGTAAAATATCATTGACATTGACCATGCGTTGAAGAATATCTGGTACACTTGTATCAAGCATTGTTTTACATAAGACATCGATTGTTACATTAGTTGCACGAGCACCCTGGTAGAAAAACAACATTTAACGATATGAAAACACAGACAACGACCAATATCGCTTAGATTACTTCGAATGCTCGATTATCTTTGTTATATTGAACAACACCCTCAAAGTTACCAGCAATCGTTTGAAAGAAGTTATCAACATCATTTTGTGTGTCGATTGGATCACATAGACTATAATCAATATTAAGATAAAACAGTTGAACGACATGGATAAGAGAAGCATACGAAAACATGTGTTCTATCTCTTTGGATTGCGGCAGTTTCATTTCATTAACTATTTTTAAAATTGAGGAGGGATTGTGATTCAATTATACTTGTCAATTATGTCTATCTGCAAGACTTATTTCATATACAATAGTGTAAATGATTGAAACTTGCTTGTAATATAAGCATTTGTTTCACACGAAAAAAATCAATCTAGATAGTATATTCAGTTAGCATTTCGTTGGCATTGAATTGCAATTATGGGAGTATTCATTTAAACAAAATGTTTCTAATTCAGATGAAAATACTCTATTTATTCGTCTCACTATTACTTTACTAATCAAAATTCCTTCATAACTGTTTCATTTCGTCTTAAATCAATTTTTCTCAAGCTATCTGATCGATTCCTACTATCTACAGATATGAGACTAAATCATATGTAAAATATATAATTCATTAATGTTGATAGTTATTTCTTAGAGCATGATCGACTGAGTTATTTGACAACTCACAAGTAGAATAAAACTTTTCGACTGTTTCCATGAAGTTTTCACTTGTCAAAGTCTCTAGTGTGTGTAGAAACGAAATGTATCAAAGAAATTATTTTTATGACCTATTCAACTATATGTAATTTTGCATTTGGACAGCATTTTAGAACATATGAGTACTTCATGTACACTGTTGTACAAATTATCTGATTAAGTTTGTTGTTCCATACTGACTAAGTGGATGGATGTCAATCAATACGAAGATTTGATCGGTTACTTCTCAATATAACTGAAAATTTTTACAAGACAAATAGATGGACTTTGTTTAAGATATATTTTTTGTAAAACAAATATTGTTCGTTTTCCAAGTCGTCAAATATCAGTTAAAAAGGTAGACAATTACATAGGAACAAAATTGGATGAGAAATTGAATAGGTTAGCCCGATTTTTCTTAGACCGTCAAGTGGAATACATTTTGTAGTAACTAGAAAGTTCCATTGAATACGGAGTGAGTTAAGTGTGAAGAAACCTTTATTAAGACAAGAATGAAATAGTCAATCGATTGCGTATCATGATCTAAATTTTAAAAACTTATTTTATTAATGATTGATTCTATTATGAAAATATTGTACGAATTGAACGGTCTGCCAGAATAATAAAACGACTCTATTTGTTTGTCTCCCTACGAAATATTCATACTACAAATTTATTTCAGCAATTCATAACTGTATACTAAAGTATGTTCAAATGGTAAATATTCATTAACTCTTATATCAACTAGATTTTGCCAGCTTCCAGCAGTACGTAACAGAATCAAGATCTCATATTCTCTCAATCTACATATGAGTCAATCGATTAGATCGTGCGACTGAAATAGAATGGGAATACTTTCTTGTTCTTTAAATTACCGAAAAGCTTTTTTTAATACTGTACGACCAGTACTGGATGTAATCATATCTTGCATTACTTTCGTTGCACTACTGATTGCTTCATTACATTTCTCATCGTAAGTTGCCAAAGAATTACGTACGACAACCAAATATTCTAAATTAAAAAAAAATCATTAATTCATAAGAAAGATATAAAAAATGAATACAAACCGCTAAAATCAGTTAGAGCAGTCATTGGACTGCTAGCTGATACAGCACCATGAACAAGATGTGGATATTTCAAACGAAACCATGCCGATAATGAACCTTCAATAATCATTAAAACGAGAAGAAAATTAGCTAGAAATATAAATAAATTAGTAAAATTCTTCACCTGGATATGATCCACCAAATGAAATCCATTTCGATTGATCTGATACTTGATATTTACTATTAAAATATTCTCGAAATGTTGCTAAATCTGCCAGTGCTTGTTCACTACTTAAATAACTTAGATTTTCCACACTAATATCCCTATAAAGACAATTCAAATAAAATTCAATAGTTGGAATTCAAATAAATTTCCTGATCTTTACTCGGTCGGATGACTTTTGCCATAAAAACGATGTTCGAGCATAACACAAATAGCACCGTGTGTTTGTGCATATTTAATCCATTGTCCTTCAGTCATCCATATTGGATCAGCAGGACCTTCACCACCTATTTGAATAAAAACAGGACCATTCTTTTTCCAATAGAGATCATTAACGAAGTATCTTTGCTGCCATGTTCGTGTATCGGCTGGATTAAAATGGTCGAGTTGTTGTGTATACCAGAGTTCATCGCTTGGTGCCTTTCCTCGGTAGAGTACTTTTCGAAGATGTTGCTTCGGTGATCCAAGCATACCACCACGAGGTCGACCGCGATGGAAAAACGGCAGACCATCGATGAATAATGGCAAAAGAATCAATCCGATGAGCAATACTTGCAGTCTATGCATATTGGTCGAATGAAAACGCACAAGAAAAGATCTTATCTAGAGTTATATATTTATATTTATATTTATATAGATATAGATAAAGATATAATGACTCGTGTATATTCTTTTGTTGATTTTAATACAATGACAATGCTTAACTATTCGTATGAATGATAAAAAATTACTTTCTCAGGGTAAAAATTGCAAAATAAATATAAACATGCGGATTTCTTCGATAACCTCTTTTTCTATTGTGTTACGCAATAATCCTGTTGATGAACAAGATATGAAATTTCAAACTCAACGGAAAATTTTAATATGTTTACATAATCATATATATCTGACTGATTGATTTCATCAACAACTATCAAGGGTCAAAATTGGAGAAAAGAAAGATAGTAATATTTAATTGAAAAGAAGAGCAAAGATAAATTGCCAACGTTTTTGATTGAAATTTTTATGCTATTATTGTCTTCACATATATTCATCAAATTACTAATTCTAATACAAAAAAATATATGTAAACAGATATAATTAGAATTAGAATTGTTCTACAACTTTTATTAAATAACAGCAATCAAAGTACATCACATAAAATCACTCATACGTCTTAATTCTCTTAGATCTAATCGAGTTTTGTCTTGTTTTGCTCGACGTATAATAATCATAGCGGGTATAATAAATGTTACAAAAAACAATAGAGTACCAAGTGAAACGCTAGCAAAACAAATAATAAACTGTTTATTTGTCCATATTGGTGGTACTTCTTTTGGTGATATCAGAACTTGTTCAGCTGTTGAATTAGTATCATCATTAATGAAAAAGTTTTCTGAAATAATAAACGAAAACATTAAACTTCTTTGTTAATGTTAATATTTACTTTGCGAATATACAGATATATATAGACAACAGTTCAATATAAGAATATAAACAACCAATTGAGATTCCCACATATGAACGTAATTATTCGGACTACAAAAAAGACTTGTAGCTGTCACTGTGTTTAGTCAATAGCCATTTGATTGACATCTCCAAGTACATAAACTTCCATGTTTTTTTTTCTTCTGTTTCTTCTCCAGATAATATATACAAATTACAAAACGATTAGTGGTCTGTAATGTTCAGCGAAGTAATAATGGAAACGATCTATATCTTACTTCTGTCAAGTAACAGCCGGTAAATACCACAGCCATGAAAATTGATTGATAACGCCTTCTCATGGTAGACTTTTAAATGAATGGCATAACAATAATAAAAGAGAAACAAAAACGAACATTGTTAAATACACCTACTAATGGTCATTCTGACTTTTGTCGATTCTATAAGAACATCAAAAAGAAAAACAGAATTATTAATCGAATTATTTTCCAGGATATGTTTTTACAGATTTTTACGAGGGTGTTTCTGTACTTCAATGGATATATAATGTAGGGATTTTTGTCTATTCTATTCTTTGAATCACTACAATAGTAAGACTTAGATAAAAAAAACTTCTATTCTAAGTATGGTTTTTTCCCGTAGTATAAAAAATTATGCTTGCTAGAAAATCTGCTTTACAGAACACAAACAAGTAAACAAACAATATTCAATGACATTTGGTCTTTGAAGATTGACGATGTACAATATGCTACGTACAAAGTTGGAAGCATCAAACATCTCTAGTCACAGAATACGAAGAACAGACACGAGTCATCTTGTCTATGGTTTGTCTATTCTTACTATTTATGCAATACATTGAATGCCAATATTGTCTATGCATGGGTCACGGAAGATTTACTGAGCATTAATAGATCCATGGAAACAAATGATACATATAGAGAACGGCAGATTTGCTGTTTCATGTGTAGGAAAACTTAGCACTATATCTGTTGTATTTTGTGTGAACCATTTCTATATTACTATCAGAGCACAGTTTTGATTGAATGCTTTATTGTCTATTCGGTCATTGTTTGATAAAATTTCAATTGGAAACAAATTTGTTACTTCTTCATGATTACTACGAAAAAAACATTTTTCTCGTAAGTTTGTCTTACATAAACATATGTCTGAATACAGATTTAATAACTCAATATATTTGAAACGGCGAATACATGAACTCATAACTACTAGAGCAAGAGTGAAGAGAAGAAATCGTTCTAATGATGTAATTAGATTGTAATTAACTAGTCTACGATGATTTTCAGCGACTAATGTGATCCATCTTACCAAGTTAAGTGAGTGATAATCGTCAGGCAAACGAATAAACAATTCGGTTACTCGAGTATTTCTGTAAACAATCATACTTCTATTTTCATAACAATCCCGGGAACATGTCTAGGCTAATAGAAAAAGAAGTAGTCACTTACATTGGTAAATATCAATTCTTTTTTATGTAGGATCTCTTATCCTATTGATTCTTCTACTAATGTTGTTTTGGATTCTAGTACAGAAATACTTGTCTTCTTCATTTTTTTGTTACAAATGAAAACATAGTCAATTTCATATTTATTCATAGACAAATAAATTTTGTTCCTATTTATGGTATAATACAACAAATAGACAATATCAGACATGATAAATTGAGAGAATGAGAGAGAGAGAGAGAGACAAGAACAAAAATAGCAAAAAAAACTCTATCTGACGAAAAAAAAACAAGTTTAAATCGAAGCATGTTTACAATTTAAATAAGCAACAAGATCATTCTTATTATTTGATTTCGTATCATATTTATTTTTATCAAATAAATGAAATTGATTTTGTATTTGACGTGTTAAGCTAGCAAATGAATGATCATTATTATCATTATCATCCTCACCACTTGGTAGATGATTACCCGTTAAAAATGTTTCCTCTAAATAATATATTTGTCAAAAAAATTGTCTTCACTAGTTTTTGAAAATATTCATCAATCATACCTAGTGAATTTTGTGTAACAATATTCCACGAATATAAATCCATATTGAATGATTGTTGAATCCAATCATGTTTTTTTATTTCATGCATCGTTAAACGATGAAAGGGTTGTCGAATAAGTGTTGATTTAAATAAATCATAGAGATCTTCTGATGTACGTGATTTTAAAAATTTTAAATCCAATTGACATCCTTTGATTTCATCGGGATTTAAAAATGGATATCGACGAAATATTACGACATACAATGTGACCATCATCGCCCATATATCAGCTAGAAATGGTTGACAACTAGTTGAAGCAATAAAAGTATCAATTTTCAAAAAAAAAATGTTTTCTTCTTGTGACAAATACGCCTTACCTTCCAGTTTGAAAAAATTCCGGACAACAAAATTCAGTCGTGCCACCAAAATTACTTGTATACATATCTGGCTGTGTTATAGATATAGCTGAGCCTACACAACAGTGACAAGGACAGCATACAAATATGATTCTATGAAAATATTATATGTATACCGAAATCAATGAGTTTGATATGGAATTGTTCATTGATTATCAAGTTTTCATCTTTAATATCTTGATGTGCAATTTGATTACAATGTAAATAACTTACTGCATCGACTACCTAAATATTTTAGAAATGAATATATTCTTTTTTTTTGTTCTTGAACAATTAATATTTAGATATGAAATGAATTTAATTTAATTTTACTTGTCGGAATATGTAACTCGCCAACGGTTCATCAATTTTGGCACCTTTTTCAATAAATTCATATAAATCGATGCCTTGTCCATGCAATGGCATTACCATTTGAACATAATTATCGGTATCAAATGCATCTAAAATCTAAATAGAGTTTCCTTTTTAATAAATATCTATTAAGAAACCATCGGATTGCCTTCATTTCTACCATTGACTATGAATTACACGTATGAACACCAATGATGTTGAATGGATGGGAAATTCTCAGTGTAGAAGTGAGATGTTCGATGACATGTCATTTTTCTTTGGAAGTTTTAGTCAGAAATTTATTTTTTCTGAGACAGTGCTGATGTTGTTATTTTAAAACAGAAAATGATGCAGACTTTAACATAGGATGAATCTGACGACGAAAGTCTTTAAACTGTTAAATCACTTGAGAATCGAATCTAGGTCTATTATGTAGAGTTTGCTGAACAGTGAATGATCTAAAACCTTATTCAGATTCTTGACTAGATTGCTGTTGAAATAGAATAATTTTATTTTATACTTTCAAATACTACGTTCTCGTACGATTGTATAATTGTTAAAATTTGAATTGAACAATAGATTTCAAACTTAAGATATTGAATACGAGCAATTGAAAATATGTGAATCTTTCATCATAGCTTGTCCACGTAACGCCACAGTTTGCTGATCAAGTTTTTCAAAAATGAACAGATCTAAACGCATTTACATATACAGTTCTTTTTATGCTGGTTAAGAATTTGCCTGTTTTTCTTTAAAAAGATTGAATTTTAAAAACTAGTATTCTGAATTTCCCAACCAAGAAATTAAAAAAAATGCTGAGTGTTACATCGTTAGTTGTAGAATTTAATTCTTTACATAGTGGCCTGTCTCCTTTTTACTATCACCCATGAGGACAACTTTCAAGTTCTTATGCTCTCTCTAACTTACTGTGTGGTTAATGAGCTTGCATTTAGATGTAGCAACTTGATTTCTTTATAGAATAATATATGTACCGCAGTGATCAATTTGTATAAAAAATAAATATTTTTAACTTCGTTGTGTGCCTCAAATTCGGTCGACGAAAAACAGCGTCAGAGCGTTACGTGACTATAAACTGAAGATTGTATCCAGAAAACGCCAAACTTATGGCATGAATAAAACTCGACGAGCAATGTCGAATGGCCTTTAAACGACTTTCTCGGTTGGCATAGTTCTCGAGAGATTTGAAGAAAAGTGTGTCAAAAATATAGCAGCATTACGTTTTGGCAAAGTTTATAGAATATTCTCATTAAATCTCACTCATGCAAAAAGCTTCAAGTCAATTATTCTGTTGAAAAATCGCCAAATTACTCTTTAGTTATTGCAGTCAACAACGAAGATTCTGAATTGCATTTAGCATATTTCAAAACGAATCATGAAGTGATGTACTTTCATAATTACTTGTTCTCTAATATTTGTCAACTGGAGGTTCTGATATTGAGGTTTTTTCACAAGGATATATATATATATAGAGAGAGAGAGAGAGCGATTCTGATTTGATGACACATACTAGATTATAGATCGAGGGATGGTCTTCTATAACAGTAAGAGAAGTATATTGAGGATATCGTCGGTGTTATCAATGATCGAATTTTCAATTAGTTTCATAAAAGAAAACTTTTATAAATTCTATCTTATTCATAATCTATCCGTATATGTCTTACTTCGACGATGTTTGGATGTTTTAATTGTTTGAGTACAGCAACTTCAAATAGAATTCGTTTTTTAGGTTCAAAACTTTCAACATATCGATGAAGTTTAACTTTGGTTTTTTTAATAAATTTAATAACAACTTTATTTGATTCATTAGATTTTTCATGACCAAGATAAACTTGTCCATACCCACCACGACCACGTTGTCGAGTAATAATATATTTTGTGTCGAATGTTTGATTGTCATGTAATGATGATGATATATTTAAGCACGATGTTGACAAATCATCGATAGGTATTATTGATTGATTATGATCGAGCATTTTTTGCATTTCAATTAAATGTGGATCAGTATTATCACGTGATAACCACATACAATAACGATATGTTCCATCCAATAAATCGATACGACGTAGTGAATAAACAACACCAATACATGTACTATTTTTATGTTTGCCGATAGTTTGTAGAAAAACTAAAACGAGAAAATAACGTCATTTTCGTGTGACGTTTGAAATTTTCTGAGCACAAAAATAAACCTGTGTGTTCATCCGAATCGATTTTAATATCGGATTTTATGCTTGATTTCGTTATTACCGGTGTTGACGTAGTTTTAAATGATGATAATCGTTTATCAATAGGCACTATATTTGTTTGTGATTTTTCAAGAAGTACTTTATTTTCTATTGAATTAAATACGCGAGATGATTTTGGTGTTGTTTCAATTGATGAATCATTTAGTGTATTCGATGAACCATCACTATTACTATATTCATCCTCACCAACTAATGATTGGCATGATCGATTTTCATCTTCGTGCTCGTTATTTGTACTTATGGAGAGATTATTTGATTGAGTACCATTTAATTCATTGAATTCCGGTAATATTTCAGTAATATGCTAATTTTCAAAAAAAAAAAGAAAAAGAAAAGAATTTTAAGATATATCAAAATTGACATTCATGACTTTGAACATTTTTTTAAAGTTTTGATCGATTATTGTAAATTCTGCGTTACATGAGAGATTTGTATTCGAACAACAGTCTTCTTCAACGTATGTGAAACTTTCAATAAGTTACGATTGTTCGCTATTGACAGATCTCTGATAAACTCATATGTTCATGTTTTACTCAACTGAAAATCCTACCACAGATATGATTCCTGATCTAGAATCTAGTCTTAAACTTATAAACATGTCTGTGATAATAGTAGAAACTCTTCCGCTTTTTTCATTATTTACATATAGACACGAAAAAAAAACAACAGAACTGTCATAAATATTCATGTCATGCTTTCCATAATTGTGCTTATTTTCTATCTGTTCCGGTACGTTGTAGAATAGAAGATATGTGGAAAACTAAAATTAATACTGTCAAAAACTTTCTTATTTGTTCCAGAACTATAAATTCCATAGATTCATAAAAGAATCTATGAATGACACATAATTGAATGGAAATATATTTACAGTCGATCTACACTGAACTATTTCTTAAAATTAGGCGATTCTTAATTCATTATATTATTAGAAATGATTTATTTCTTTTACAGACTTACATGATTAATTAAATCAAGTGAACGATATCCAAGTAAACATTGAATAAAATAAGGATTATATGCTCGTATAGTATATGTTTCATCTAACATAATTAATCCACTAATATTTGACATAATGGATAGAATTAATTGAACATTATCTTCAGTAGTTTGTGATATAGTTACCATCAATGGAATAAACAATTTTCTTTCATTATTTAATAAGCCAGTCGTACGGTATGTACGATGTGTTAGTAATTGTTGAAATTTTAATTCATCTTTTAACGTTGGTATATAATCTCCGATATGATGATTTTCGTTTAAATGATTGTTATCAATCATAGTATTGTGAAATAGTATGGAAAAATTATGATCCGTTGAAAGGATTGAACCGTTTTGATCACAAATCAATTTTGCTTGCATAATATGTATGGGTTCAAATGCATAAAAACGTAATGGTACTTCATCGCCATCAAGATCTTGTATAAATAATGAGAAACGTGCCCGTTCACCAGTACCGAGAAGAACATGAACAATTTTGCCAGCAAGAATTTTTGTTAATCCACTTTGCTGACTTAAAAATGAATCTGTTATAACAGATGAAGATTTTTCGTCGATTATTAAATTATCAATTGTTTTCGTTTTAAGTTCATTTTCTGTATACCAAAAATATTCACAAGCTTGACGATTAACACTTACAATCAATGATGTTAAACGATTGACGATGAGAAAGGCACGAAATGGATTTAAACGATTCGTTGGCAATGATGGTATTTGCTGTTGTTCACATGTAATACGAGGAGAAAATACTGGCTTGGGCGAGTAACATAAACGATCGAGATGTTCAGTTGTCATTTGTTGACATGATACAGTTGTTGGTTGATATGTTATTGAATGGAACGCATTATCTAAGGGTGCAAAAAGAATTTACCATGCCTTATGGAATTTCGAATTAAAATCATATTCTAGTTATGATTTAATATATTGTAAGAGATAGATTAGATAGAGACCATGCACACGTAGGGCTAATTTTTTTTCTGTGTTCGACAGAACTAAATTTTCTTTTTTGAGATTACTTAGAAATGCAGCTCTGAATTGATTTACAGATTATTTTTTAAAGATGTAACTTTTCATATGCTCACGTGAGAAATATACGAAATTTGCTCTAATATGAAAGCAAAAAGGTTGATCTTATTTGAACACGATAAATAATTTGAAGTATCTACTACTGAATTTTCTGCAGCGCTATTTATTTCAATGGAAAACTTCGAAATTCAAAGCGATTAATTCTCAAATATAACTAGACGTACACTCAAGTGGTCACATGAAACCGTTCTGTTCTTTTTCAGAAATGGAAATACTTGAGATTACGTTGGCATTTGTTGAAAATCAAGTATTGTTATGCGCCCTAGTTTTTATTTGTACGAAAAATTGTTAACACCAATTTTTCTTCAGATCGACAAAACTTTGGAAAATTATCACTTTCATTCAACAAGCAAGCAATATCGTCAACTGTTCGATTGACATTAACTAATGTTTCGAAAATAAAAAGAAATGATAAAATTTTGAAATATTTATTCGCATCGATACGCTGCTCAAAGAAGAATGTAATCGTCTTTGAGAAGTTACAGATACTGGATGAGGTTAAATTTGAATCATACTAATTTCTACTAAGATATTGTATATTCAAGATCAGTAGATTTTCTTTAATCATATCATGCACGATATCGTCATTATCCGAATTGATAACTTGTCAACGTTTGAAGCATTTACTTGAACAAAAATATGTAGAATCGACGAATCGTTTTCAAATGTCAGCCGATAGATAAATCTATCATTCAATATTCCTTCGGAGAAGTTCTCAAGAATACACAAACAACTTTTATACAGAATAGAAGTTGTCCTATAAGGATAACAAATCCATCAAAATGTTATACAAGTTTGAAATCTTCTAGATTTTTCTATTCGATCAATCAATTTAAATAGAAGTTCAAATAATGTTCAATAGTTTGACATCAGTTTTCATATGTTCAACCATAATATTAGACTTTCTTACCGAATAAAAACTGTTGCTCAAAATTGAAAGCAGTTGATTTCATATTACATGATGGAGTATGAAACGTACGATGTAGATCATCATCATCATCGCCATTCGATGATGATCTAGGAAATGTTTGATTTAATGTGTCACCGTACGTTGCCATCTGAAGTAGATATTGTTATCAATGGAAAACAACAGATTTGAAACAGACGGGCAATTTCATGTCGTTTTTCGTGTCTTTGTACTAAAATCCATTATTTACCGATTGGAGGATATTCTTCTATCAATTGATTACCAATGAACCAATACATTACTATTGTGTTTTGATTGGTCGACTGAAAATCATTGCACCTTTCTTCTTCTTGCATGTAGAACATTTGAAGAATCGTTGGGTTCTATGTTAGAAAAATTATTTCATATCAATCATTCTAAAACTATATGCGTGAAACGAGAAAAAGCAATAATCTATCTCAACAACAACAATTGTTGAATGATGTAAGAAGAAAACACGAACAAAGCGAAATTGTACTTTTTCACATCATTTTTGTATTTTATTTGTTCAAAGAAAAAACTAGATGTTCTACGACAAGCTATTGAACAGGAGTACACGAAACTCTATCGTCAAACGCAGAAAACTGCGCATAAAGAAGCTCGGTAAGATTCTATTTAGAAGTTTTTTAATTTTCCCATGAAATCAATAGACTAGTTCCATTAATGTTTTGCAATTTAACAACAGGTTATTTTGTTTTACACTTTAAGATTGATGAATAGTTTTAGTTTTCTATTATTCGATTAAGTTATATTGAACTTGACAAGTTTTTGCATGAAATCAGAAATGACAAAAAAACGAAAAATTGAAATCATGAGATTTTCTCACGTAAGAATGATTTCAATTAACGTTTTAGATTTGATAACATCAATTTCTTCGTGTATTACTAGCAAACAGGCTATTGCGATAACTCGAATGGTATATTGATGGTGCATATTAGAAATAGAGAAAATGCAAAGCAAAAATGAGGATTCCAAAGAAAAAACGCACATCAATATCGACGTTGAATGAACAATTTTTCAACTCGCACTATCAGAAATCTCTATTATTGTTTGCTAGTTTCGTATGATTTTGTTCGACTGTTCTTTAAATATCAAATATAAATTTGAAGACATAATCTTGATCTATGATTATAAGAAAAATATCATTTCGTTTTGAATTTAGTCATATTCTTCGACATGCTGCTCAATATGCACGACCAAATCCAATAACAATTCCAGTTACACAGTCTCATACAGATCCGACGGCCAATCATGATGATCATAATATTCGAACAATGTCAGTCTTAATATCAGATGGTACTAATCAAAAACCAGAAAAGCATTCAACAAAAGCAACGATAATGACATCACTGCCGTCTATTCGAGAATTAATATCTTATGTACCAACTATGAAAAATATGACTACACGTGGCGATCTTACAGGTATACCATATTTGGGAGATAAATTTGATCATGAAGATCAAGAATTGATTAATTCAATATCCGGTGAATCACTCAAACAAAATAAAACAACTTTACGTAGTATGTATCTTTTAGAATACTTATTTTTGTCTTTTTTATTTACGTATATTTCTAATTAGAAAATAAACTCGACGAGCATTTACTAGAAGTTCTTTATCAATCAGTACGAGAAAGTAAAGCTTGGGTAACATATTCAAACGATCAAATTATTGATGCTATCATAGGTAAGAATACAGTAGGAATGTTAAGGTTCATTGAATTTCGATAAAAATTTTTATTTAGATTATCATCGTGATTCGACACCACGAACACGTCTAATTACATTAGCTAGTCAATGTGAAGCCTCTTCAAGCGACGATCATCCACATAATATCAATGTTGATACATGTGAAAGCGTAGATGTTGACATCGACAAACTTATTATTAAATCATGGTGTTCTCGGTTTTGTTCACGTTGTTATACATATAAGTAAGAATTATTTCGAAACATATGATTACATTGTTAATACTCATCTTTTCACGATCGAATATTTTTTCTTAATAGCATATTATTGAATGTAAAGATATTAATTGTTGATGAAAATCTGTGTTATTATGAACAATTAACACACTAGATAGCACGAATTGAGAATAGTTTATTTTTAACCAAGACTCAAGAAGATTTTTTTTTGTATGTTGAATTGAAATCTATACTATTTAGGAACTTTTTTCGGATTGGAATTCAGTACTTTCATGATGATGTATTCATATAACACATCAGTTGTGCGATACAATTGGATGTCATGAATACACTCTTGTCAAGTTCTATTGAGTACATGAAACGTTTCTCTCTACAATAAAATAAATGCATTCTATCTTTCAACAAGAAAATCGAGCTTAAATGAATTCCAATGAAATTCATCTCATCAAATTTCAATTCTTGTTAACATGAAAAGTTTCATCATAGGTTTTGTTTGAAAAATCATGGCTAACAACAGTGTTATAATAGAACGTTGAATCCAATACAGATTAACATATAAAACTAAAAGAGACTATTAAAGAGTTCGACATAACCAATAAAAATCTAGTTTAGGGAACGGAAGCATCTAATGAACTTATCCAATGGAAGGAAGCAATTTAAGAATTCTTTTGGGTTTGTCTATGTTCTTGGATTCATTCAGCATCTAGATATGTGAAAATAGTAACGATCAGATATTCTTCTTAGAAGAATCATATCTAATATTGTAAGAATCGTCTATTTTTCAAAGATTTTAATTGTTATCTAGTTTTCATACAATATCATCATGACCATATGTCAAATGTTTTGATATCAGCCACTTTGAATTTCATTTGCACCACGATCTCCCTAACGTAGTGCTCAAATGTATTATACATGGATAGAAAAAATGTTGCGACTTTCACTCAATTTTTCCGAGATATTCGACTTCTATAATCGATTTAAAGCATGTTTTTTCACTGTGAAGACAACATGTGTTTGAAATTCTATATTGAAGAAGGTCTCAATTACTACATTCTGGTGTAATGTCATCTCGGTTCTCATACTGATGTTGCTATCGACATGAATAGTTTACCTCCGAGATTGTTCATAGAAATCGACCAATTTTATGTTTGTTTTCCTGGATGAGAAGACAGGAAATTAGATAAAATCGAAACTTCCACGATCAAATGAGCGCTCGTCTGTGAGTTGAGTTCGGCTAGAAAATTAGAAAGTCGGTTCTCCATTACGAAATTTTCCATTGTGTACACACTTTATATTGAAGATGAGTATTTTCCTCCAATCGAGCTAGAGATAAGAATTTTTTTCTGCGCGTCTACAATACATTCAGATCTTCATGAAATACCTAGGCATGATTCGATAGTGATTAATCTGTTGCACCCTTTGTTTTTATACCAGACGCTTCTAGTCTAGTGCATTGCAATAAGTTTGAATTATTATACACATTTTTTTTCTTCGCTTTAGCTGTCTATTACACACAGAAAAATCGTCACATCTCCCATTAACAAAGCAATATTTCATACCTAATGATAATCAATCATTGCCCTGTAGTGCAACGTGTTATAAACATGAACGAGAACGATTAAAACGTTCATTGTCACCATCTGTTGTAAATGAACAACAATATCATTCTTCTCAAGCGACACATCATTCAACATCATTGCCATCTGAATTGAATGAAAATGTTAGGAAACGTCAACGTAAATCAACATCATCAAAATCTATTTCATCGCCAAATAAACTAATCTTTTCTCATAATGAAAATCTTCAACATGATCATAATTATTTTCAATTACTTGATCATCAAAAAAAACTTTCATCGCAACAATTACTAACACGCATAGAAAATCATATAATAAATCCACATTTAAATCCATTATTACAACATGTTGGTCAACACGAAGCTAATTTAGCGACAAATTGGACTTTAACAGATCGAAGTCTCTTTCGATTATTTTATTTTTTATTCGATGGCGATTTATGTTTAATTAATCATTTATATGATGATCATAGAACATGTCAAGATATGTATCAACAATTTATCTTGGATGCTAAATTTTTCTCTGAGCATGTATCATCAAAAAATGATTTAAAATTTTCAATACGTCAACCATATCGACGAAAAATGTTAGACGGTGCAACACGAGCATTTCTTTATCACATTAAAAGACATGGAAACAACAACAACAATAATAGTACTAACAATAATAATCATACTAGCAGTAATAATAATCAAAAATCAACTACATTAAAACCTGCTTATCAACCTTGTTTACATGATGGACCATGTGTAGCATCAAATCATAATTGTTCATGCATAAAAAATGGTACATACTGTGAAAAATATTGTAATTGCTCAATTGATTGTCCACATCGATTTCCTGGTTGTGCATGTAAAGGTGCATGCCTATTAAACAATTGTTTATGTTGTGCTGAAGGTCGAGAATGTGATCCTGATTTATGTCATAAATGTGGTGCATCGTTATTTCTTAATCCAACGGAAGAATTGAGTCCAGTCATAAAATCGTAAATATATGTTCGCTGAAAACCAAATTTAACATCTTTCATTTTTAGAGAACCTGAAATGCCAACAGCAAAAACAACAACTATGTCTGAACGAAAAACAATATCAACATTATCGGGACGAAATACACGAACAAAAAATCATGAAAATCTACCAGCAAGACATCATAGTCTACGATCGTGTCGCAATGTTGAACCAACATATAAACTTGTTCGAAATCAAACTAAACGTACACAGTCAAGAACATCATTAAATTCATGTGCAGTGTCATCTATGCCAATGATTACGTGTGCAAATATTTCATTGCAAAGAAAACTGTATAAACAACTTCTTGTGGCAGAGTCTGATGGTAGTACTATTTTGAGTCTGAATATTATTATTATTTTGTTTGATTTTAGTTGCTGGTTATGGAGCTTTTCTTGGTTCACCAATTGCATATCCAGGTGATCTTATTGCAGAATATACGGGCGAAATTATTTCTGAAGAAGAAGCGGATAGACGAGGCCGTCTTTATGATAAACAAGCATGTTCCTACTTATTCAATCTTGATACAGAGCGTTGTGTGGATGCTAGACAATTTGGAAATAAAATTCGGTTTGTTATAATAAAGAAAAAGAAAACATTATTTGATAATTGTATTCAAACATATAAGAGTATTACATGGAAAAAACTAAGATTTTATCATTGTCGATGAGTGTGTTAGGATTATTTTAACAGGATAGGATTGAATCAAGAATAGGTAGAAGATTATTCTTGTTCAAACCGAAATAGGTGTTTGAAATCGGTTATCGATTTGTGTCTTGTTACAGTTTTGTCGGAGCATAATTGTAAACTACTGAGTTTTGTACCACTTAATTTAATCTCCTAACATGAAAGTGAATTTTGAAAGGTAGTATGAAGATCGAACAGAACAGTAGACAGTATGCAAAACTTACTTCTGTAAATTAAACCTTTAAGGTCGGTTTTTTGTATCCAGACTCTCATCAGTTCGAATCGAACTACAATAATGGATTATCATTTGAAATCTGTACTTTTAAAAAGTTTACTTTGTCATGAAAAATGAACTATTGTCAAGAGAGAAGAACTTGAGCCAGTTGTATTCCTTACTATGTTATGAATTACTTGATGGGAATGATTTTTTTGGCAGTGATTCCTCGAATTATATTCATTTGTCATGCTAGCAGAAAAAAAGATTTTCCGATTGCATTCGAAATGTAAATTATCATTATAATTATTCAAATTCTCTTCTTTTTTTAGCTTTGCAAATCATTCATCGAAGCCAAATTGTGTTCCAAAAATAAAATTAGTCAATGGTATATACTTATATATATATATATTCATAATTCTATTAAATAGAATAACAAAATTCAATAAAATTTTTCTATTCAGGTGACTATCGCATTGGTATATATGCTAAACAAACTATATTTCAAGGTGATGAATTATTCTTTGAATATATGTATGATGCACATCACCGTCAACAATTCGTTAATAATGAACGTGTCGATGAATTGGAACAAGATGGCTTGACTATTCTGAAACGTTTTGGCAACAATCTTATACTTGTACGACCATCATATGATTGAAGTTCGATCGTAACAGATGTAAACAAATATATATAATTTATATTTCACTAATTTCTTTCGATGCTTGTCTTGATATCTGTTACTCTGTATATGTGTCATTTCTATTTCGTTTGTTCTCTTCCTACTATGACATCTATCTTCCTTCAAATAATTTTTGTTTTCTACAAGAAAAGCAAAACAAATCAACAACAACGTTCTTTTTTCATCAAAATCATGATAATTGAACAGTGTACAAAAGAAAATGTATAGCATCTATTTTCTCGTTATTGTATGTAAAAGAAACGAAATAAAGATATGTGAAAACAACCATTGGTAATTTTTCTTTTGTCAATCAATTTTATTTAATTCATTTTTCAAGAATTTCCAACCGAAAAACAAAGACATTTCTATATTCAAAGAACATTTTATTTTTTACGTTATTTAGTTTCATCTGACGACACTCAAAATGAAACTTTTAGTAAAGATAAAAGATTAGGAAGAGCAAGATTTCGATCAGTGACAACAACGACAAGAAATATGTAGAAATAAATATCAACATTGTACGTAAGTTTGAGTTGTGTCATTAACACGATCTGAGCTGTTGTGTATGATTCAAAGTTTTCTATAAGTGCGTAGTATTGATATTAATCGGATGAATAGAATTGGATGAGAAATGTAGATTGGTGGATTGATATAGTTTACAAATATCAGTTCAATAGCCAATATTCGAGAAAATAAAGCATTTGTAATCATGTTTGATGCCTTTACGAAAGCAACTATTGTCCTGTTGCATGAATTACCCAAAAAATCAATAATATATGCAGTATATATCAAAATAAAACAATGAATACGATCTGCACTATTCCATTACCATACAGAGAAAGAATCTTGATAAATACTGATTTCATTTGTAAAGATCTTCAATACATTGTATACAGATATGATCGAAACAGAGCTATCATTAGCTTTTTTCTTTAGTACGAGAAGAAAAAGAAACGAACTTTGACTAAATCATTTATGCACGCCGAGATTCAAAGCAATCTATTCATATATCGAATTCCACCCAAGCCATTTCACTAAGTCTATTTCAGACTATTGCCAACATGTCAATGATAACAGTATCGCAATGAGAATGGTCAGAAAAAGTCTAACATCAGTAATATAAGCGTGTCATGATTTCTCAATATCCAATGTTTATTTGATCGTAACGCATAATGAAAGTAGATTTCATCAATCATTTCGAAATTTAATCAAGTTTTACAGTTGAACGTTTTCTTCACGCATACATATTTTTGAATTCATTTATTAATAATTCTGGTCACAACATGCCATGCACAGACTTCAATGGATTCGTTTAGAGATCGGTTGTATTTTCGTCATGAAATAGTTTTTCTTTTCAAAAACGGCGACCGAGAAGCATTGTTACTCTTGAGTGAAATCAATCTAAATGTCTTAAATTTCAACAGAAACTTTCTTAGGAATAACCACTAATTCGTTTCAATCAAGAACAAGTTTCGTCAATGTTCGAGCTCTCAAATATCTGAAAAGAGACTATGAAATAATCTTTTTCACCACTGCATACATCTATTGAATAGATCTACATAACAAATGAGAACAACAACGATCATAAAAAGCGAAAATTTTATTTTTAACAATTAAATTGGACTACTCAGACCATTCGTTTAACAGCGAATGCTCACGGAGATACATCATAGAACAATATTTTTGCGATGAAATTCAATGTGAGTGTCGACTCGACTGCAGCTTCATTTTCGTAGCAAACTGTTAAATTAGAAAGACATTGCTCACTGGAAAATCATCTGATTATTCAGAAAGAATCTTCTCTATGCATTTCAGAGATTAGCCACTACTCGTAGCGTCTTGTCGACAAAGAAGCAGACGTAATAAGACGAGAAGTCTATTTCTCTTTTGCATTTACTTCAAAGAATTTCCAAGTTTTTAAAACAGAAAGCTCGAAGAAAACAACAAAATAAGATACTCGTCATTCTCTTTAGTCGAATCTCATAAAATTATGAACTCAATAGATGTTTTATGATAAAAGATTTCTTATTTGATAATTTCATAGTTTTCTTTTTTTCTACGTTGAACTACTGTGTCATAGATTGAAAGGTATTTTCTCTGATGTATACTGACAAATCAAAGTTTGCATTGCGACCTAGTGTTTTTTTCGTTTGACGGACGCTCTTTTATATTCAATTCGAAGAATAATTACTCGTTTCATGTCGAAAAAATTGCCCTATCCATCAATCAACATCTGACTTTTCGTGCTGCATTATGCAGTCAATTGAAAGTTCTATTTTTATATGATTATTTTTGTCATTTTATCATGTAAACATTCAACTAGAAATCTAGTTCTTTCACTTCTCTTCATATAGATACGTTCAGACTTTTAACGAAATCTACGTAGTTCACGTAACGAAAACGTTTTCTCATCAGATGCCAGACAAATTATTTGAATTCCTTGAATAGTCGATTTTTACTACAAAGAGTGTCTTCGTGTTAGAATCCAGATGATTTTTCAGTATGAATAAAATGAGAGAATTTTTCTATCATACTTCTTTGTTTGTCATTATATTAGAAAAGACCTGATAATGACAATCTTATTATATTCTTCCAAGAAAAAGTTTTGTAAACCAAATAAACTGTTTTTTCCCGTGTTATTCGAGACACTTGGCTACGATACGAACATATTTCTGTTCTTTTCTTATTTCCAAGACATCCTCTTTTGTGAGAATTAAGTAGAATTGTTTTAAAACAAGATTCCATAATAACAAACTCTACAAATATTGAAAGACTAAATTAACTTTGATATTTGATATATAGTCATGGAAAAATTAATTTATGACAACCTATTTAAGTTTTTTATCGTATTTAATTTTTTTATTGAAAACACATTCAGTATTTTAATAACTTATTACAATGGTCTGAATCATTCTTTAACTAGCTTTAGTATTCTATAGTATTGATTCCATGGAATTATCCAAATGTTCTATTTTAACATGCAAAAAAATTAAAAAATAACACAATCACAAAAATCAAGAAGTTAATTAATAGATGTTTTCTTTTTTTTCACTATACTAATTTGATATCATTGCGTTGTTCTTACTGTCAACATTATTTATCGTATTTGTGCATTTAAATGAGAATACTTAGAATATAATCAAATTTTCTAGCAACACGATAAAGCATTTATACACTTATCTTATACTTCTTTCAACAACATGCTACGTCATGTAATGATGATTTTTGTATACAATTTTGTAAGAAAATCAAAATCAATAACAGTTAATAAGATATGGGTATCGAAATAATTCTACGCTATTCTCACAGTTATCAAGTACTTTATTTTTTAAAATATGATATTACAAATCAGATTTCAAACAATGTAATCAGTTGAGACATTCAATTAACTGAATAGTAGTCGTTGCTGGCAATAAATAAAATCTATTCCAAAACAATTACGTTTGTTTCTATAATTGCGAAAATATTATTTCTATTAAAAAATTCCTATCTGCTCTACTCTATCTACATAAGCAAGTTATGTTTTTGTTCTTGCGAAATGTTATTCAACGAAAATATAGATCTCTCGAGAGAAAATAATAACAAAAAAGAAATCTGTTGATTACATATAAAAATAAAGACAAGCTTTTGCTCTATTCTAATACATAAGAGAATAACGAGAATATGTTGATACATAAAATCTATAGGTTAGATGATATCGAATAATATCATTAGTTTTACGTCGAAACTAAAACAGTAATACTAACTGTTAATTCATAGGATTGATCAACATTTTTTAGATGAAAATTTTCTATTGACCTATTGATATTTCCATTTTCAATCAAAATAGTATTGTAAAAACAATTAATCTAATACTCAATCTGAATATGTGTATAGAGTGTCTTGTATGTGACTTGACTTCATTAATATCTAAAGTTATTGGTTCATTTCTTATTCATGTATTCATTCTAGACGTTCTATACTGTAAGTTTGATCAAAAGTGTTGAATCAAACGGACATGTTTCGTATTGAAATTAGTAGCAGTCGTTTCAATCGATGTGATCAGAGCATGATAGTATTCTTGTCTTCTAGATATCCATTACACACACAGGTTATTAATCTTAATCTAGCTATCCTTCTTTTTGTTTTCATGATCTTTACCCTTTAAAACATCATAGTAAGAAGAAAAAAAATAAGATAACTATCGATATACTGGATACTACATGTAATTAATTACATGTTGAATCTGAAATTAATGATAGCGATTAACGATATATCAAATGACTCGTATAGAACTATCAATAAGAAACATGTCTATATTTTTTCAATGTGTAAATCAAATAGATTGAAATCATTTCAAGATTCTTCTCTTACGATAAAACAATAGCAATCAATAAGATTTGTTCTATTGTACTTTTTACTACTAATGAGACTTTTAGAAACATAATCATTGAAATTGAGTCGATTTCGATATAAGAATATGTACGTTCGCTTTATTAAAACTATTTCTATTCATTCGATGTAGAAATTTAATCATAATCATAAAATTCATTCGAAAAAATCAATAAATCGAACGATTTATTATTTTGAAGAATGCTTCAGTGATGGATGTCGTCATTATTAGAGCGAATAAAAGTTTCGTTGAGCGATTAGAGAAATTTTTTTCATGACATACTTATTGATAAGGATCAATTCATACAAGATTCTTCATCAATCATAGTCTTTTTGTATGACATTATTTCTACCATTTATAATATAATGTGTCAACTAGTAGAATTATTCATTTATTTTCAATTAGATTACTAGTAATAATCAACATCAATGTTACTTGTTCGATCACCAAGTATTATATTTACATTCATATTTTCAATACTTTCAATTTTTCTAACAATTTTAACAGCTAATATTACTTATAATCATCCGGAACAACGAATTCAATTTCTAATACTATTACCACCATTAAATAGTATATTTTTAATTTTATTTTCATTAATTTGGATTGAACGTCATTTTCGTTTATCGTATATACCAATTATATTTTTAATTATTTCATTACTATCATCTACAGTATTAACAATAATATCATATTCATTTCTATCAACATCGTTTATAATCTATTTAGATTTTATTCTTTATTTAACTTTAACTATTTTATTATTTTTAATAACTCTTATTATTATTATATCTTATGTTTATAGTTTATTCTATGTCTATCATTATCATCGTATGATATCAGTCGAACAACATGATAATTCCTCACCAACAACAAATGATACATATCAATTTGATGAATTCATATTGAAATCTAATGATTATCAATTAATTTTGTTGATAACTAAATCACCTAGTAAACATATCGGCAATGATATAAAGAATATCATCGATAGTTTAAATAAAATGAACGTTGATGCTGTCTTAACGTTAAATGCAACAAAAAAATCAGCTTATATGAATATAACAAATACGAACCAGTCTCCTATCGATCTATATTCAATGTATTTGAAACGTGCAAATATTGAACATATTAAATATCCAGTATACGATCGCTGTATACCAAAATCAATTAGTGATCATATACAATTTTTATATAGTTTGATAACGAATTTTAATCAAAATCGTTTGTTTATTCATTGTATGGGTGGAATTGGACGACTTGGTATGACTATTGTCTGTTGTGAACTTCTTTATGATTATATTAGGAATGACAAGGAACAGCAACAAGTACAAACATGTTTCGAACGTTTTTGTCATTATCCATTCGTATTAGAAAATTATTGTCGAGTTTGTCGATCGATTTCAAATGTTAGAAAAATACGACCACGAAGTATTCATAATCCATTACAAATTATATACGTACATGAATTCTACGCTCGTTTAAAATCTGTATCATATATGAAACACATCAAAAAAATTATTGATCTCAATGAAAAATTCATAATGAATAATGCCGAAGAATTACACTCACCGATAAATAGTGACAACAATTGAATTTTATCTCGGTTATATAATGCAAAAGATAGGTGTGAAGAAAATCTAATAAATTCAAATATAAAAAAAAAACACAATCTCGAACGAATATTGATATATTCTTGATTTTTTTTATTAGTCGTTGTTTTTCTTTTTCAAACATCAAACACATCATATAAATGTATAAAAAAAAAATAGATTGTACAAACTATTCTTACGTATAACAACACTTCAAGCTAATCTTGCGTTCAAATATGAAATGTTCATTTAATTAATGTCCCGAAAACAGCAGGAAAAAAAATGAAAAAACAATTCATCTTACATTGAATACAAACACATTTCTGATTTGATCCGATCTACTTTACTGCTGCGTGACAGTATGCCAAAAAATAGTTCTTTCACAGCACGTTCCTTTGCATAGTGCGAAAAAGAGGTTAAAAAGATGAGGCGTTTATGATGCATAACGATGAGAAAAAAGAAAAGAGAAGAAACATTCATGTACAAATAGTTCATTTTCTTTTTGTTCTTCTATTGACATCACCATCATAATCATTTGTCCAACAAATAGAGCAAAGAAATTCAGCAAGTGTATACACACATTAAGATGTGATGCTTCTTCTTTTTCACATACTTGAATAAGCTTTTCGTCTTCATCTTCAAGTGCGCATCGTATATCCTCTCCTGTGTATTGTTATGTTAGGAAACTCGAGATGATGATAGATAGAAAAGACAACAAAACAGACAGTTGTGAAATAACACACACACACACACACACATATATATATATATATATATATATACATGCATACAAGCTACTGTCTATTGACTGTTTATGGTCGAAAGACTACCATCAACAGACGGTTTCAATCAAAAAACATTTGTATTTTGTTTGATGCATAAGAAGCATCATACTTGACATTAAATTACCAACAACTTGACGCATCAATGAATAGAACATTCTATCCAAAAAGTAGAATTTTTTCTAAAAAACAAATCAAACACATTGGATGTGTAATATGAAATCATTAACATGAATGAAAAGAAAAGATCAAAATCTAGAAGAATGCAAATGATATTTTCAAATTTTATTGGATATCAAATAGAAAGAAGAAGACACGATTCAAAACTAAGTGTCATCCATCAGACACATTCAAAATAATTGAAAGAATTCAAATCTTTCTGAACATTCATCGATTTCTTTGGTCAAAAATAAAAAAATGAATATAATGTTAAGATCATTGAAGATTATGCTACCTGAACAGGTTGTTATTTTCTCGAGTAGTATAGTAATACGAATGTTGTCAAATATTTCAAGTGTCAATTTTGAAGAGATTCATTTTTCAGATTTGCTACTACTTATTGAAATACAATTTATTTTGATATAGAGTATGTAAACATAATCGTCAAGGGAAGAAACGACTTATTCATTGTATCAAATGGGAGTTTCGAATGGTATATTTTCATTAATAAAAGAAAATATATTTGCTTCGCTGTTGAAACTTCTTAACACCTATCGACGTCTCATTCTATGCAATTCATTTATGTTTTCCAAGAAAAGAAAACACACGGGTGTCATTGAACAAGACATATGCGAGGGCTTATTTATCCGTTAGGCAAAAGGTAGTAAGCCTCCGGGTTTATTACTATATATGAAGCGTATGTTTTTCTTCGTTTGATTTTTGTCTATCATGGATATATATATATACAATAGGAAAAAAATAGCTAAGTCGTACGATGGAACAAGCTGTGTTATTCTGCAAATCTTTTTTCTTTTCGTTATGATCAATAGACGAAGAGTCACAAAAAGACCCTTTTCCGTTGTATGTTCTAATGCGTATGATCTAAAGATGAATTCCGTTTTCTTTTCTCACTTTGTAATCATAAAATAACTATCAGAACTATTTCTTTTATACACATGAATAGATTATATCACATTTATATACATATATTTGAAAATATTGTAATCTTTTCCTTCGGCAAGTCATATTCAAATCGTTTGAATTGTTTAGTCTAATCAAATAAGAATATCATTAGCTTTCATTCATCGATCATTATTATGTAAAACAGTCATTTTTGTTTCCACTTCATTGACGTGACATGCAATTCATAGAATAAAAAGAAAAAATAAGAAAAAAAAAAAAAGAAACAAGATTTTCTTTAATCATCTATATATATATATAACTATATATGTATATGTATATTTAATCTAATGATGCATTGCAAGAAATTTTTTTCGAATCTATATTTTCTTTTCTATTTTCTTTAAATAAAGAAAATTTCAAATCATCAAACAGTACAGCAATGTATGTGGAACGTAACAAATCGAAAGAAGGAAAAATATATATATAAAAGAGAAAAATTGATTTAATCTAGCACATACAATGCGCATTTTCTATATAGTAATGTAAGTTTGTTACACGGATATTTCAGTTTGAGAAGACAAACAAGCGAATAAAGAAAGAAAAAATAATAATAATAATAATAATTAATAACAAGAAACAAATCACATGTGGAGCTATACATACAACAGACGTGATACATTTATATATGTATATAAATAGAAAAATAATAAGTTCATTGATATTATGTGTACGATTATACATCAATATCGTGGAAAGTTTTATTGTTGATCTTACTTGTTTAATAGAAACGAAGGAAGAAATAAGTAATCATCGGAATTCATGACTGGAGAATCCATGGGTGAAATCGAACGTGATGATGAAACTGACGAACGAATATCACTACCGAATGAGGATGATGGTGAAATTGATGACGATGTAGGATCACAAGACATATTATCAGCATGTTCATCATGTAAAAAATGACACCGGGGACCATAAGGACCTATATGATGATCGTAAAAAATAAACAAGCATGTTATTATTTTGATGAAAAATTGTTTTGGTTTGTTTTCTCGAATTTCTTACAATAACCAGTACAGTGATAAGTACGACATAGTACTGTTTTGTATTTGGGATGTCGATTTAACGAACGTATTTCATGAAAACCATGAGCGAATTGACATTTTTCATCATATTTACATAAACCAGTTTCATGATATGAGCGACATAATTCAGTTTTATAACGTTGCGATGTTGTTTTACTATTTGTTGATGACGGCGTTTTAGTTGTTGTTGTTGTTGTTGTATGTGGTGTTGTTGTTGTTGGCTGTATATTGGTTTGTAAAACAGGACCACCAACTACTTTTGAATAAACTTTTGCAGCTGAAACATTCTGTACAAAGGAACAAACAAAGGAAAACTTGTCATTAGAATTTTTCTTGTTCAATAGAAGATAGATGTTCAATTCTTACAGGCAATGAACATTTATTAATAACAAGCGATGTAATCATATTATGAATGTAAGATGAATGTTGGTTTGTCGAATGAATAAACATGATGGTAGTGAATATCAAGGCACCTAATGTCAAGATAATAAGAATCGTACGAACACACACAGACACACTACTTCGTCTATATTTGTTGTCGTTTCCTTTATATATATATATATTTTCCTCTTTTTTTTTCGAACGTCGAATATCTGATGCATGTTTTTCTCTCTCGTTTGCTGTTTTTGTTCCCCCTCTCTCTCTCTCTTTATATCTATGCATTATTGCATGAATTCAACGTGCGACCAATCGGGATGTTAAATTGATATACATATATATATATACATAGATAGATAGATAGATGCTGGCTAATTTCCAAGAATTCGATGTGATCTTATCGATAGGAGTTTTATATTCTTTTTTGAAATTCACACTATGAATATTCGTTTGATTATTGATCAAATGAACAAGCTACTTGTTCTCTTTTAAATATTGTGATATGAGAGAAGAATATCTTATCAAAGTAACAACGATTTTGTTTTGTTCTTCATCTTTATCCGGAAATTTTTCCTTAAGGTTCAAAATATAGAAGTTCAAAGATGTATGCATATACACACAGACAGAAATGTGTTGCAAGACGATAATATATATAATGATGATTGATGTAAATTATCTCTTTGATTTGATCAATATTCATTCAAATGTGATGTAAACTTCATTAATCGTATAAGATGCAAGGAAGAAGAAAAGATGTTTTTCTATTAACAACACATACTATCCGTCTAGCTTGCTTGCTTATTCTAAGTAAACATAATATCGATTCGAATATCGGCTCGAGGCCCACCTGGAGTTTCGAATCATCGTTCCAGAAGAGAACATCTAGATAAAATACTGACATATTTGACTGCTACATGGGAGTATTTCAATGTTTGAACTGTTCAATATTTTGAATAATGTTCACATTGTTTTGAATAGGATAGAAAAATACGTTACAGATGTAATCACCTGTTTTTCTACTCGACTTGAAATTACTTCATTCAAGTGGTTGTCCGTATAATGGAATATGAATTTCATCAGTCAATTCAATAATAATGACTCTTGTCTCATTAATAAAAATTTGTTGCAAACTTAGAATTCAACTGATATTCGAGAAAATACGTTGTGCACGAATATTCTAACAATAATAGAAAACTTATTACTATAAAATACAAGAAAAATAAAAGATGATCTAATCTTCTATATATGTAGAGTTGAAATCTTGTGGGATAAATTCAAATCATCATCTTATCCATTTCTAATTGAATGAGCAACACAAGAGATTACATATTGTTATTCATGTAATAGAATGATGATCTTTCTTCATTCAACAATTGAAAGCGTGAATTGCAGTTATAATTGGATATAGAAAAAAAAAAGTTCCCTGCAATGCAATTGACACAGCAGGTCTAAATGTGATGATTTTCGTCGAAGATGCGTTAAAACTTTTTTTTTTTGAAAAAATTTTCTTTTTGATGATTATGTCACGCATGTAAAATCTATTGCATAATTATTATTTTAAAATCAAAAGTCAATCCGATGAAAACTCTAATTTTAGTTTATACTGTTGCTTGTTTTTATTCAAATACATCTGCGTATTTATTTATATGTTCCGATGAATTTGATTGCCTTGAAGCATGTTTAGATATGCAGGTGAATAGTTTTTTTAAAGATCATTCTATCATTAAGATGGTGTAATTATTGACCATCTGTATTAATGAACATGTGTTTTGTTTTCTTGCGTTAGTTTTTTGTTTTTGTTGAAAGATGAGAAAATAAGTTAATCATCATATTTCGATTTTTTTATTATTATTATATGTTTGTATCGATATATACAGGTGTGAATTTCACATGAACATCTGTTAAGTAAAAATATTGACAATATAAAAGTAATATGATTTACTAAGGATATGATGATTTATATCTGTTTAAGAATAAAATACAATAACAAAAGGCTAGATGTTCGCCTTAGAATGCAATTGTTGTCACAAACATTGCAACATAAGATTTACTACAATTATATTCATAGTAATTACTAAAAAGTCCATATTGAATAGAATATAGGCTTGCTCCGGTTTCCTTTAATGATATCTTAATTGATTATCAAAAGAAATTCATTCTTGCCTGTCTGTCTCTACTATTACGTTTCTAAATTCAAGAGAAACAGAATAAAAATAACATGGCCATTGTAATTGGAATATGTTTTTAAAATTAAGCCATAGCTACCTTCGAATACAATATCTACTAAAAATATGCGTTATGAAATTCCAATTGAATAACATTATCAATCACATTGTGTCTTGCCATGAAATATTTGTATGTGTATTTGTCATAAATGAGTATACTTAATGAAGATGGATTGCAAAAAGACGTAAATCTGCTTGTATACTCCACAAATTCGTATTCGTACTCAAATGTTTTCCGAGTTTCTTCCGTTGAGATCGTAGCGATACAAAATGGTAGATTTTTGTGTGTGCATATATTGAGAAAGTAACATTAATTTCGATATCTCAAACGACGAGAAGTAGTCGTTTTGATACATCGTCAAAAAATGCTTCTTTTTAGCAAGAGAAGTACATGGGGAAGAAGTATATAGTTTTCTAATGTTAATAATTTCAATCTGAATATAATCAATACAATGTCACATATTCTATTGCTTTCTCAATCGTATATACCTGCGTTCTATCTGAATACAGTTGTAATCTTTCCTTTTCAAAGTCATATCTCAAACATGAGATTTCTACGAATTTCATAATCTTAATGATAACTAATATTGTTCTTGTGTTCTCGCTTAGTTTTACATCGACACAGTCTATTTATTGATCATTGTATAGTACTTCAAAAAATGTTTCGTTTAGAATTCTTCTGATATTGAAAAGAAAGCAATCTATCTGTAAAGTAGATTCCGAATAAAAAAATGAACAAAACAAAAACGTGAAGGACACTGATGTCAAGTGTTTATTGTGTGCATTCTCGAGAGTATGCGATGTAAGACAGATAATAATAATTTCGTGGAACTAACGCTCGAAAGTTTATCGTAGTTCAAAATGAATGACTGTTCATATTGAGAATACAACAATGATAAATGCCGAAAATTATTCGAAATCTTTATTCACATACGCTGAAACAGAATATTGAAATTTGTACGAATATCCTTGGCTGATCTATACAAGTAGTTCTCAAGTCATAGAAAAATTATATCGTGCCGATGATTTCTTATTTGGTTCTTCTCTCATGTTCAACTGCATGTGATTATGTAGAACATCGAGTACTCTCCCTTATTAGAGTGAGGTTGAGTGAGACATATTGAAATTGAATGGATATATCATGACAATAATAAACGATCACGATTTATTTGAAAACTTATAGAATCTCAACTTCACTTTAGAAAAGAACTTATCACTATTTGATTCTATTTGCTAAATTATTTTTGACGACATGTACAAATATATTCGAATTCTGGCTTAAGTGAAGCACCTAAAAGATGAAGATAAAATGTTTTCAATTTGACATTTTACGTGTCGAATTAGAGAAATAAACCTCCGACAAGAAAACCATCAATATCAGGTTGCCGAGCTAATTCCGTACAATTGGATCCATTCACCGAACCTATGAATTCATATTAAGAATCAATTGTAAAACGATTCGATAATTAACCTACCGCCATAAATTATACGAATTGTTTTCGCTATATTACTATTAGTAGTTTTTTCAATGAATTTTCTTAAATTTTGATGAACTTCTTGAGCTTGTTGAGGCGTAGCTACTTTACCTGTACCAATAGCCCATACAGGTTCATAGGCTACGACAATACGACTATATTGTTCGATTGATATTTTTTCTGAGAAGAAATGAACTATTATTTCAAATGAAAATTTAATATTCATTTCACCTTGATATGCACGAAGTTGTCGTTCAAGAATTTCACGTGTTTTTCCTGATTCACGCTCTTGTAATGTTTCACCAATACATGCAATTACATTGATGTCAGTTTTATTGAGAACATAGTCGATTTTCTTTTGTAGAAACTGTTACATAGAAATAGAATCAAGTCGTGTTTACATCATTTTTTATCGTTTTTCTTTAACTTCATCATTCTCTGAAAATAGTGTTCGTCGTTCAGAATGACCTAGTATAACCCATGTACAACCGATATCTTTCAACATTTCAGGACTATGAATATTTGTTCAAACATAATATAATAATGTATTGAATATATATTTCTCTATTACCTAATTTCACCAGTAAATGCACCTTCTTTAGCGTGATAACAATTTTGTCCAGCTGCTTGAACGTGAGATGGTTTCGATGAAATAAAATCTCGTATGAAAAGTGCTGGTGGTGCACAAACAATATCGACTAAAGAATAAATGTCTGAAAAATGTATTTGTAGTTTTTACATTCTTGGTTTTACGATCGATATCCTTCGTTCTTATTAAAGCATCGTTGACTTGCTCTAAAATCAATTTCGAATAGTTCATTTTCCAATTTCCACCAACAAAAAATCGACGACTTTTAGAAGTTTTTTTCATATTTGCTTTTGAATATTCGATTCAAGCAATAAACTATATCAAATTGTATTAGATAACACGCGCCTATATACATATGTATTCGTTTAAAACGAGTCAAAGATTTATGTACGAGTAGAAAAATGTGTTCGTCTTTGTCGTATTTTATAAAATGCAAACATGAACCAACGTTGGAAAAGTAAAATAAATTTAAAAATTATATGATAGAAGCCATGGTTCAATGAACATAGACAAATTATTTTGCTAATTCTTGAGTTCTGTGTCTTTCTACGTATGAAATAGCCATAGAATTTCAGAAATTTGCGATATATTAAAACACTTTTACTCGGTCATCAATCATAGTATACAACAATTCGTAGGTCATTATTGATATTGCTTATCAATTTAAAATTGTACTTGCTCGTTCATTGTTCGAAGTAATAGTTACTGAAAATATTTCTATCGATATTGAATGCCTAGCGCAAACAATGGTTAAACCTTGTGTTCTTCATTTCTAACTGCTATTGTTAACATTTACAATGAACAATATAACAGATATACTTAAAACAAGCTGAAACTAAATCTTCTTTATTGAAAAAGAAAATGTAAATCAACAAAGAAAAACAATACAATAGTAATTCAACCTAAATGAATAACTAATTTTGACGAGTGCAAATTCTTATCTTACTAAATGATCTAAAATAATAAAAAAAACACAAAAAGAAGATGGAAACGAATAAATCATTGAACTCAGATGGAGAAAATTAAATTACCTCGATTAGGGAGAATAACAGGGTCAGTATCTTTATATAGAACCGTATGTAGTTGTGATCGAAGTATATATTTAATAAATAAGGATTTTTCTTCACCTATGCATGGATCATAGAAACCAGTCAAATTTGATTTCGATACTGTTGTTCCTATTCTCAATGCTGAATCTTTGACAAGGACTTGTAGTGGTACAGTAACATCAATAATTTTAATTGAATTTTCATGTGATGCTGTTAAACTTAATTGACCGTAACGTGCTTCAAGTATTATTAGTCCTTGTGGACCTTCTCTATCTTTGATTTGTTCAACAAGTGATCGAAGTACTTCTTGAGCATTGATCGCTTCTTTTCTTCGCTCGGCTTGTTTTTCACGTGCTTCATCTTCATTTTTCTTTTGTTCTCTAAAGTAGAAGAAACATAAAATATGTTATAGATGAAAATAAAAACGATATCGATATTTACCTTTCTTGTTCGGATCGAGCAAATGGTCGAATAATAAGACGATCAAGAATAGCATAAGCTAGAACTGGTGCAACTGTAGCATAGAATATAGCACTCGGCATAATATCTTGAGCAAGTTGTAATGGAAATGTAAATGATTGACTACCACGAGTAAATCTAAATGAATTTACGTCGTTATTTGATATGAAACTTATGTTCGGCTATATTATTTGCATCATTTATCTATGGAATGTGCTTGTGTGATTCGAGTGAATTATGAAAATCTATTTAAAACGATCTGAACCACTTAGAGTTTCTTTCTACTGAGATATATTGGAATTTTTCGAATTAGTTTCATATAGAAACAGGTCTCATTACGTTTGTTAAATAGTGTAAGGTTCTTTTTATCACTTTTCTTTTCTAGTATACTTTTATCTCTAATGCAAGTTTCAATTTGAACGTAAACTATTTTTCTTACGATCTGAAAAACAATGACATTGACAGGAAAAAGAAACCTGTGAAAATACAGTGTACGTAGAACGATACAACTCAAGCGTATGTCATTGATTAAGAAATTTCTCCCATGAAATTGAACGTACTTTAATCGCAGCAAGACACCCATTCTTCCACTTATAACTACACTTGCTGATCCATGTGTATGCTTCGTCAGTTGACGATCAATACCATATTCCAACCATGGGCCAAATACAAACATTCTTAACAAGAAAACCAAATGTTAGACAGAACATCAAACGTCAACGGTCAATGTTGATACTTGAAACTACATCGTACGCTGCATATATTAGGAAATCGATACAGACCATCGATAGCTCCATATGTATTGACAAATCCGAGCTGAAATCTATTTCAATACATCATCTGTTCAATCTATTTTTGTATGAAACAATTACTTGAATAGCACTTGATACAGCTAATGTTTGATTATCATAGTGAAGGCCACCTTTCATATATGAATCACCGCCTGTTTTCCATTGAAGACTACTTGATAAATGATTCGTTAATTGGTAGGTTGTAGAAAATAAGAAACCTGGCGCAATTATAGCTGAACCACCAGCAACAAGACCGAATGAAGCAGCGACATTTGCGTGACTAAACTGACGGTAGAATCATGTTAAAACTTAATATCTATATAAATCATCTTGCTACCTACAGCTTCTGTGTAAGACGACGAAAATAGTGAAATGTTGCTTGATTATGTTGACCGAAACTCAGATCGATCTAAACATGTCAGTTTTATTTCGTTTTGAAATTCATCAATAAACAAATAAAAACATACACGAAACCATGATAGATCAGCAAGCACACGTCGAAACGATGTTGTTAAAGATCCTGAACCGCGTCCATTACGTGTTGTGGCTACAGCAGTTACTGTTGCTGTATCTTGAGTTGTTAATGGTATATCAATACTTTGTGCAACTGTAAATTCAGTTGTTTCAATGACGGGTGAAAAATCGCTAATAGAAATTGTATTCCAAAGATATCTTCATTTACTATTTTCTCATGCATTCAAACTTACCTGTTCGGATCGGATGAATGTATCTGATCGAATACATCCGTTAAATTTACCGACATTTGCACCGAACTCTAAATATGAAATAAATATAATTGAATAATATTCCGAATATAATTACATTGGGATTAGTGATTTGATTAAAACGTCTTTCTTCACGTTCTCGTGCAAGTCGTTCGTATTCATCAAGAATTTCACGAGCTGTTTTTGTACGACTTACAATCTACATCAAAACGATTAATAATATATCAATTACAATAGTAAATTTAATTTACCTCCCATCCTTCGGCTTTCAAACCTTTCATACCGACAACATCATAAATAGCTCGTTTTTGTGGATCATTTAGAATATCGTAGGCTTTTTTAACTTGAATAAATAGATCCATTGCTAATTGCTTATTTCGTGGATCGATATGTTTATCAGGATGATACAGAAGTGTCAATCGACGATAGGCTTGCTGAAGCGTGGCACTATCTGCCTAGAAAAGGGATTATATTCAAACGATTTTCATGAATGAAGAGTAAAAAATCTCTGTTTTTAACATCATACATCTTTATTAACATGTAATATAGCGTATAAGTCACGTTCTGTATAATTTTGATCAAGGTCATCAGTGAAAAAATTAGATGAATTATCATCGTTGTACTCGTCGTCACCTGAAGCCATTTATTATGAAGACAAAATAAGCGGAAATATGTAAAATAAAAAATCTTCTATTGAAAATGTCATATAATAGAACCAGAGTATGTACAGTAACACATAGATAGGTATGGTAATGGGAAACAAGATTCGCTTGATGTTTTTACCAATGAATACTGTTGCTTTCTCAAAAGGAATTCAAAGTAAAATTGTGAAAGATGTCGTACTTTTACATCATGGACCCAGTAACAAACGAAATGAGTTATGAAATAATAAAAAGTATTTTGATAGTGAAATAGCGATGAGATCATTCGATTAATTAGAGCTCATCAAGATTAAGATGTTTCTTACCTGAATCTAGATTCGATCATGTCTGCTAATAGGATCAGAATATTAATATATAGTTGAGATGGATAGTACATAGTTTTTGCTACTTTCTTGATGTATTAGAACAGTTGGATAGACAAACAATCTTGAATTCGTTCAATCAAATAAAATTTACACTAAAATTGAATGTTCCGACAGATTTCCATATTAATAAATCTATAAATGGATTACTAATATAGAATTATAGAACACACACTTAATAGAATACTTTACTCTATATAAGAGATTCTTTAGAAGTAGCAACATATTCGTTGGAACTTTGATGTACTTTTGTTTTGGGGATCGGATTTAGTGAAGGAATGGTGCGTAATATTATGATCAGGAAGATCCTCCGATGATTATGTGCATCATCGAAGAAAAGATCTGTACAAAATTTCATAACATGATTCAAGATTAGATCAAAAGTTAGATGTTTAAAAATGTTTATTTCATTAGAAACTCATACAAATAACATAGAGAATAATTTTTATATGTTCAAATTAGAAAGTCTTTGTATGGAGCCGTTGTACTAACATATTTAATGAATTCATCCCTCGTTGTTTCTGTATTATCAGTTCCACCACATATTTGAATCCAAACTTGTGCTGGTGGCGCAGCTTTCTTGATATCGAAAAATTGATTGAGATACTTCAATATCTTTCTACCATATTTGCGTGTCATTATATTTTCATCTGCACCTTTTGGATTATGTGTATCAATAACATACTTCAGTCGTTCGACACCATCCATAGTTTCACTTAACATAACAGTACACGAAAATAGTTCTTGAGATGTCATTTTACCATCGTCTAAGAAAATGTCGAAGGCACAATCCACTAATCTTTGATTGTAAGCGCCAACACCTACTTGATTAATAAAATGACGGCAATCACTTTTGTCGATAAGAACTTCATCGGCATCAGGGTTTTTACGCTTATTCTCGTCGTGTATGTTAGAAAATTGTTGTCGAGTTATACCTGTAATTTCTTCTAAACGTCTAACTTCTAAAAATTTTCGATTGCAGCTTCCCATAGTTTTCTTCGTGCAGCTGTATGCAATAATCGAGAAAAAAAGAAAATGAATATAGAAAGGTCAGAAATCAAGATCAGCGATCAATGAACTGTGACCAAACTATTTTATGCCCTCCCCCATTACAATTTATTTTACGCATAACAGTAAAACTTGAGCATAGAGTAAAGGTCGTTATAGTTTCACCGTATCTTTCCACATTCATACGGAAAATATGTAAAACAAAGAAAACAAAAGTTATAAACTCGATTCGAAGATTATATAGACAGTAAGCAGCAATGTCAAACGTAATGTGAGAAAAAGGCTAGTTACAATCATGTTTATTATGAAGACTTGTGTCTATACATACTGTTATATACAAAATCTTTCAAAAGTCGTCGAACTTTTCAAGGCATTATGAAAGTTCTTTAATGCAATTAAATCTTTCATTTCCTGAGAAACATCACTACCAATAATAAATCCAATGATAAATTTCAACATATGTTCTTGACTTTTATCGTATCGTCATAATGATTGGTGGGCTCAATACAGATGAAATTACGTGAGATCAGCATCATTATAATTAAAGTCAGAATATTTTCACATATGTGATTCTGTCTACAAAGTCTAACGATTGAATTGATTTCCCACGAAATACAGCAGTTGTAAAATACCTACGAAACAAAATTTTGTAAACTCGTATACTTTTTCAAGGTAACTATTGTTGCGACGCGAAGCACACCATTTATATAGTCCTTCGCGAGTTTACTTTCTTTCTATCGTTCTTGCTTTACATTTTGTGTATGCGTCACCACTATTATCATTTTGTGACGTGATGATCTTGAGAACTACATATTAGAAAATATTTGTTGAAATGAAAGATTAAAGTATCGATATTGAATCGATGCCTTTTTTCAACATGTATTCTATCTTGCTCCAGTTCATCAGTAAAGATTGTCCAAAAATGACGATTCGAAAAGAAGTTTGCCTTCTCCTGATTTTGCAATGATTAAAATAAGACGGCTTGTCCAAGCGTAACGCTGTGACATTTTGGCAATCATTTTTTGAAATATCTGGAGGACAATGATAACTAGAAAGTTCATTCAGACGCCATTCGACGCAGCTCGGCAACTTCTATCTAAACTATAAATTTGATATTTTTAGGTTGAACTCTATAGTTTACAGAAATGGTTTATAGTCACGTAACACTGTGACACAGAAGGACCCTAAATTTACAACCCTCTGACTCATCTTTCAATTCCTTGCAAACAACGGTCTCCAAAAAAATTAGCCCTGGAACCAAGTATGTAGAGCATGAAAAGAGTTTTTCAATGATAAAAAGAATGTTCTCGTCACTCTCGTTATTCATATAAAAAGCGAGAAAAGACAACGTAACGCTGTGACATTTTTCGTAACGCTGTGACACTCTTTTTTGTCAATCAATTTTAGGTAACTTAACGTGCTCAGATCTATTTAATTTTTACCGTGATTGGTCTTTTCTCTATATATAACCTGTGTTTAAAAAATCAAATAGCTACGGCGAACCGGAACCCCGTTATTAGTACAGAAAGTTGGAAAATCTACAACAATTAAAAATTTGTCTTCGGTAGTGAAAGTTAAAAATAAATGTGCCATTTTGTAGACATTTAAATTCCGTATCGAATGTTATGATAATCAGACGTTTTCGAAAACGTTTCTCCCTAGAGAAATTAAAAATACGATTTCTCAAAAGTTTAAAACGTCGTTTTGGTATCTGAAACACGATTTTTTTCAGGAAAGAATATTAAATTCGTAATCAGCGCAAAAAACTGCATCCGATGATGTGACGAGATTGGTCGATCAGGAAAAAAAGTTTTCAAAAACTTCACCACCGAAGTAGCGCGTTACGTGGACAAGCCGAAGAACGAAAATAAAAGTTAGGCACTAGTCTATCGCATCCTATGTCAAAGAATTGAGAATACAGTTGATAGTGGACTGTGTGTCATTGAAATAATTTATCGTTCAATGAACAAGGATTTCTAGAAACCGGCCGATTTGCATTGATATAGTTCACCGAGTAATGAATGTGAGAATGGCTACTGTTGGTGTTGCACCAATGATAGATCAAACAATTGATGAGAATACTCCATCTTTGGTTGATAGGAGGCAAGAAAATATTTGTGATTTCATACAGGTCTTAACAAAAAAATTTCTAGAATAGAGTACTTCGTTTCTTTTACGACATTTGTTTTTGTTAAGACCGAAGAGTGAATGCTCCGCACTGTCTTCCGTATTAGATCGAAGCTCGAGTACCAACGAGTTTTGTAATAGAATCTTTGTCTATGTTCGTACAATCCTCGTGTGAGTATTTCAAATTAATCGTCCGTTGTAAGAAAAATAGGATTCTGTTGCTACTAATATTTTTGAATTCTTCACCAAAATTGATTGCCAGTTAGTGTTGTAATATAATTGAGTGCTAAAACTCACTATAGCTTCTTCTACCAATGACAAGCGTTAAATCTCACACTAATTTATATATCTGAAATTCTGAAATAGAGGTGTAAGCCGAAGGTTAGAACGGCGACGGTTCATATGAAGTGTCAGTTTTTTAGGTTCCCAGCGACCGGCAATTTAAATGAGTGAGTCATTCCCTGGTCATTCCTCAGCGGCGGCTATATAACTTGAAATTTATTTTTCATGACGGCAGCGCAAGCTAATATTTATAAGTCTTTGCACGGTGACGGCTGAGTTTTATATTGTTGATTTTTTTCGTTGAGTTATTCCTATTTATTTCAATCCCTGTTTACTGTCATTTTAAAATAGAATTTATGAAAAAACTATATTTTTTGTTATAATACAATGAAAAAATACATCGAGAATATCAAGATAAACCGAGTATCCCAAACTATGCACATATCAAAATATAAGACTAGAATGAAGTACAAAAAGAAAAAATTATAATAGTATAGTCTGAGAATAATACGAATATTATTAATACACATATGCTATCCTATATAATTAAATGTAGAAATAAACAAGCGATACTATGGATCAAAACTATACGAATATCGACGACTAAAATAGTTTTAGGTTCGTGTAAAGATGTTTTTTTTTCTACTGAAAACACAGAATATCTTCTGCTTTTCCTCTCTTTTGTGAAACCAGTGCATGACTGGTTCAAAATTTGAGATGAAGAGGAAGGAAAAATTTTCGATCACATTTGTAAAAATATTAGCGGCGGTGATTCCTAATATCGAAAATTTTTCTTGTGGCGGCTAAACTAGGTTTTTTAATACAGCGATTGCTAGATGGTACTTTAAATTATCTGAGATTTCATGATGGCGGGCGCTGAGCCGTACGGCTTATACCTCTAATCTGAAATGGTTTTGAACTTTTTCGTTATTATGAACAAGTTTATGGAATTCTGAATTCTGCTTGGTAAGCCGATTATACAGGCATTCATCTGTTTGTGAACTAGGTCTATCCCGTTCTGATTCATTTATCCAAAATACATCCACCTCACTAGTGACCTCATACTTCCTCTTATTGCTAACGGCAATCACCAATGGAATGCGATCGAAGCACATTGCATTGCATTACGGGCAAGAGGAATAAACACACATAAAAAGCGCATGAGCTGTTTTTCATCTGTCATTTGACTAATATGTCTATACAAGATTCTCGTAAGCTAACTTCTATATTACGATCGATTCAAGTAATTGAAGGTAAATTAATAAGATGTGCATTGTTCAAGTACGATAAATAAATAAATATATATATACATATATCTGTAATAATTAGATAAAGCAAATACTATTTATTCTGAATATACAATATCTAATAATGATGTTGATCAGTTACAAGCAAATCCAATTGATGATACCAATACGCATCTACAAATATTTTTTCAACATCTTGAACAATTGTTACAAATAGATATAAAAAGTATAGAAGAAAAAAAACGATTTTCAATGTTTTTTCTTTTTATTATCTTGATTGAAATAATTATTTGCAGATCGAAAATCAATATTAAATAATAAAAGAAATTACTGGAATTTCTTTGTTCTTGCTCTCAGAGAAAGTAAAGGTTTATATGATACCGTACTATATGTTCTTAATACTCAAGACGTCAAAACTTCAGTTGGTCGTGGACGTTTGTTTCTTCGCTTTTGTTTACAAAATCATCGTTTAGGTGATGTTATACAACAAAGTTTCATGATGAGTAAAATTGTAAGGTAAAATCAATTTAAAATATACCAAAAGAAACAAAAATACACTAAACTTTAATCTTTTCTATTATTCTCAGTCAATTTTATAATGATGACTGCTTCTGGACAAAGCCCATCTACACAAATCGTATTATTCAAGCACTATATCAATTCAATGATGTTCAATTTGATCTTCTTTCAGTTTTAAATTATCAACTTGATGTTTGTTGGCCGACAGCAGAGTAAAACAAGGAGATTTGTTTTCTTTTTTCCTTTTCACTCTCAACAAACTATTTATTTAGATCAATTGATTGTCGTCCAAAGCTTTTATCCGATACTGCATCAAGATTACGTACAAATAGTGTATCCAGTTTTTTATCAATGGTATAAAACAGAAAGACAAATGTTTCTTCTTGCAAAGATAAACTTTTGTTTCAGGATAGTCTTCCTTCTCAATTGCTGATTTCATCGTCTCCTTTCACATCGTCCTCATTTCAAGTAATACATTACAATAAATAATATACGATTTTATTTACTGTGTTCTCTTAGCATTTTGAATCATCCTTAAATGATGATAGTTCAGCTTATTCAATGTCATCCGTTGATGAATATCCAGAAAATACTTTAAACTTTTGGAAAGAACGGTAGATCATTTTTTGTTTGAACTATTCATGTTGACTCATATAATTTTATGCACTTCATAGTTGTCATCAATTGGAACTTCAATTACAATCAACTCATGATAAACCAGAAACGAACGATGCTACAATGCAATGTTCAATAGACAAACACGATCAGATAAATCAAACAACAGATGATATTAAATTTGTAGACGAAAGTATTCTGAAGGATGCAATGGAAAAATATAAATCTCAAACAGACGTGCTCCAAGATGAAGTCAACAATCTTAATTTTCAGCTTTCATCATTTATTATTCAACGTACAACAGCAGAAAACGTAAGCAAAAAAATAACAATGAATTCATGAGTTTTATTAGAATCACGAAATCTAATTTAACTTTCCATGTCACAAGAAGTTGACCATCTGTCTCAGTCTCTTACACTTTGATTGTTTTTCAGACAAATATAAACTAAATTCTGATCATATTTCCTAAAATTCGTTTGTATTTTTAAAATTTAACCCCCGTAAACAATGCATTGACGATGCGATGTTTCCAGCCGAATATTTTTTCATTTTAGAAATTTAGAGAGTATGAGCGGGAAATAAGCAAATATCAAGCTTCACTAGAAAGTAAAGATACGATTTTTAATGAATTGAAACGTAAGTTCGACGAACAAGCCAACCATCTAAAATCGATTGTATGTATTCGATTTTATTTTTCAAATAATAAATTATGTCTGTGAAATTTGTTTAAGCAACAACAACATTCATCTCATACGATTGAACAAGATAAACGAATAGAACATTTGACACAGGAACTGGAAAAAGTAAAAAGAGCAATGACAAGTCAATTTGACGGACTGAATAAAAATATTTCCTTTTTAAAATTTCAGAAAACGCGATTACTCGAAGATCAACGAATCTCATTTGAAAAAGAACGAGTAAATATAAAAATCAAAAGAATCTTCGTATGCATTTATTTTTCTTCCTAGATCGAACATAATCGAATTCAAGATCGACTTGAAGCTTCTGTACATGAAAAAACACTTGATTTTGAAGAAATGAAACGTAGACTAGTGAAAGCTGTGCGGTATAAAAAGAAACGTCTATACATGTTGTTCTATTTTTCTCTATTTTCTTGTTTTCAAAATTTTAGTGAAAAAGCTGATTTATTTAATTCAATCTATTCATATGAACTTAAACTTGAAGAAGAACAAATGAAACAATGGATGCACGAAGATGATGTTTCGAATTGTACGAAATGTCGGACGTCATTCGGATGGACCTTGAAAAAAGTACTATACTAATTAACATTCTTCAATTGTTTTTTTTCTATAAAATAGATTTATTTCTAGTATCGTTGTCGTCATTGTCATCAAATATTTTGCTATTATTGTTCGAATCATTGGCAACCTGGTTCGACGCCAAAGTTTGTTTACTGATCTTCTTCGTTGTACAAGTAGAGAAAATTTTGTTTATCGTTTTTAAGTTCTCAACATCGTTTATGTGATCATTGTCATGAAAAATCTGTTAAAGAATCTCTTATGTCAAATTATACGATCCTTGATGATCCAAACAATGATAATGATACGAAAAATGATGTCAATCTCAAATTTGAAGTACGATCTGAACGCTTAGTTCCTTCAACAGACAACCAATCATCACCTTCACAGCAATAACTATGGCCTTTTCCGCATTTTCTATTCGTAGCAATATTTTTCTTGCTAACTTTTTTTCTTTTGTAAATACTTGTATTTTCATAAATTATGATCGAATAGATATGTTGAATAAACGAACGAAAACTGTACTTTCTCTTAACTGTAACTAAAATGACATACAAAAGTATATACTAATCATCAATATAAGTATCCAATTGTTAAGTTAATTCCTTTTGATTGGTACTTGAAAACAAAAATTTTAAAAAAAATATTTAACGATAGAAAATGTGATTCAATACTGTTGGACTAGTTATTTTTCATAGATTCAGACTAAATTTTCATCATTGAATCCTATTCAATTGTGTTTACTGACACATTGATTCGAGTATTCTAAAGAATGCAAAACTTTCTATCCGCCTTATAGAAACTTGTCTGATTGATTTATTTATAAATTAGATTTTGTTTGATGAAGATGTTCTCGTATTATGTAAATAAGGATTATCAAAATATCCAAACAGTTCAATTCGTATCGTATCGAATGACAATAATTAATATTGTAGATGAGTATATCGATAAATAAAAATATAGTCCATTGACAACCGAGTTGAATTGATTTATTTTTCACTATTAGTTTCGAAGGAATCTAAAACCTTATGAAATAGATTCAACGTTAGTATTTACAACAGTCTTTTCAAATTTGTCTCTCCTTCGTCAATTGAGACTGTTATCATTTCCTAAAGAGAAAAGATGAAAAAAGTGGTTGCAAATTACAACGTCAATTTGAAGAAAAGAAAAACAACAGTTCGCATTCTTGTCTTCAAAATTTTACATGTTTTGCACGAACAAAAACATATTCGTCATTCGATGAACAATATTCATCTTCCGAATGAGAAAGATACGAATGGAACTGTATATAACTTGAATGTTCTAAATAGCTATATTTTATTTTAGCAGAACAACGAGTGGATGTATGGGTCTAGAAGAGATATGATAAAGTTGTAGGTGAGTAGTATACTTATACGATTCATTCATAATTACAAAAGAATTCATCTACACTCCTCTGTGATTTTGTTTGGTTCTTGAAAGTAGACGAGGAATGTTTGTTGTACTCTTTTGGAAAGAAGTTTTTCATGAATAAAATAAATCGATCCCGATTTATAATTAGTATGTGTATTTTCGTAATCATTATCATATTTTAAAATGGAATGATTCTCTGGATTTTGACCAATGCATATGCCCTTTTTCTTGCTTCATTTCTAGTATCCTAGTACATACCTAGATTATGGCTTAATAAATTCATTACATTTGCGTTCTTCTCGAAAATTGATTTTTCATAGACAAAAGTTGTTTTGGTTTAACAAACTTTATTGTTATCGATTAAGCATCAATAGTAAAGGGCATATAAAACTGATGATATTTAGAAAAACAGAAACACGCATTGATTGACATCAAAATAAAATTAAGAATGCTGGTGCTAATTAATATTGGAAAAATATTCTTCGACAAAACGGTTATTTAGATATGTAGTACGGAATGAATATTTATTGCTTTATTTAAATAAATACAAAAGAAAAAGCGGATAATAAAGATAACAATTTATGAAGCTGCCATATCTTTGAGTTTCGACATTTTCTCGTAGACTTTCGTAAAATATTTGACTGAATGTCCAATTTTCGGTCTATATAATGTATCAACATGTTGAAATAGATTATTTAAAGAAAATTCTACATTTTTCATAATGAAATTTTTCAATTGTTTTTCATTCGTTGATTGTAATTTTTGTAGGGCACGTTCATAATATTTTAAATGTAATTTAATTAGTTCTACAAGAGCTTCAACAATAGTTTGATTGATTAAAGAATAGTGAATTTTAAATAGATCACGTGAAAATGTTAGATATGCTTTAGCGAACTGTAGAGTACTTGGTGCTAAGTGTATCTGTATGACATCATTGTTTGTTGTTATGAATGGTTGAAGAAATTTTTTACTATCAAGACCTAATTCATGAAATTCAAAATATAATTGCTCAAGACGTTCTTGATTTGGCAATGTAATTGGTACCCATTTCTCATCACGATGTCGTTGTCGTAACGTATCAATAATAACATCTTTATGTGAACTGATTATTTGTATTAGCATTTGTTCAAGTTGTTCTTCGAACATAAATTTAACATCAATTAATTTCGATGAAAATTCATTCGCTTTTGTTAATAGTATATCGATATTTTTCATGGTAAAATTAAAATTTTTCGTGCTTATATATTGTTGATTATGTAGAATTGTTATTAATTTTTCGATTTCCGATGACATCCATACAATAAATTTTGTGAAAGTCGACTTTTTATCATTAAATATTTGAACAAAATCGTAATAACTATCGACAAGACGTGTAAAAAATGTATTAGCAAAATTTTCGACAAAAACAACATTCAATTCTTCTAATTTCGTTTGTTTAAGTGTACTTTTCATTAAAGATAATTGAATAGTAATGAATAAATCACTAAAATAAATCATAGATATGACATATTTCGTGACAATAATTTGAAAAAAGAAACTTGTATTTTCATCGAATATTTCTTATTCGGCGTCGATAAGAAAGTTTGAATAGATTTCAATCGCTATCAAAATAAACATCTTTCTAGCATTTATAAAAGAAAAGAAAACGAAGACTCGTAAAGATGTTTGAAAATTCAAACTGATCACTCAAAACAAACAAAAGTTTGAATCAAATGCAAGGATCATTTTTCTATAAATAAAACATTAATTTCTCTAATATTGATTTTTGATGATTACGTACCAAGCTCTAGGAACATAGCCAAGTTTTTTAAGTGTTTGTATATGATGATAGTAATGCTTTAATAAATTTGTTGAACAACCTCGTTCGCAAATATTTTGAATTTCTTTTTCAATTAATTTACATAATTCTTGTTCTTTCGTTTGTACACCTTTAATATATTCATCAACAAATGGTAACGATTGTTGAGCATGTTGTGCAATAAATTCTTCAACATATTTTCTTGCGCGAAGAATCAATTCTAGTGCTTCATCAAAATTTCTTTCGGCCAATAGAATAATTAAATCTTCTTGTGTATTTGTTATCCAATCTTCTGCATAGAATTCCTCTTCGAACACTTGATGTTGTTGAACAGTTGATCGATTACTAACTGGTGTTGATCCCGTTTGTGTTGTTGATGGAAATCCAGACTCAGTATAGAGTAATGAGCCACGTCTTTGCCGTGGATAAAGTGCACTTTCAAACATTTCCAACCAATGTTTTTTACTTTGAGCATTTTCACACATCATAGTTATGGTTTCAAGATTATGCTTTATTGAAAATGCATTACGCATAATATCATCTTTAACATTTATGATTTGTATGGCTGATGGTTGAATTTGTTTATGTTGATCAGAACTACGATCATTATTTATCGTGGTTGATGTTAGATGTAATTTTAAAACTTGATTAACATCATAGGCAGTCGCTTTACGAATATTTGCCGATTTAGCAATTATAAAATAATCAGTAAATAAGAGACCATAACATTGATGTGTCACAAATGATAACGGTGCTTTTGTCTGTAGATTTCCTTTGCTTGGACTTTTTGTTGAAATATTTTCTAATTTAACTTCTTGCAATTTACCACTATGTATTAAACGTCGTTCAGGATTTGATGAAACAAGACCCAAACTGTGACAATGATGTAGAAGTGTCTCCCAAAAATCATTCTCAGACGCGTCATTTGAATCAGTCTAAAGATTTTCCAAATGAACAAACTTTAGTATTGTTTTCAAGAAAAATATGTGTCGAAACATAAGCACTGTTTTTTGAAGTTTAGTGAAATTCGTACAGAGTTTCAATGCACATGATTAATGCATAAACATATTATTTCATTATTTGTACAGTTCATCAATGTTTTCAAAACATTATGGATAAAATTATTGTCGTATTAGTGCGTCATCCTTTCCACGCAAACATTTTCTAGAAGAATTTATCCAGAGAATTTACAAACAACTTATTCAATTAACCCGATAGAATATGTTACTTGATCTTTTCTATTCGTATTTCCAACATAATAAGTAAAACATATCAATAGATCATAGGGAACATGAGATAGATGTTGAAATGATGAATAGATTGATATGAAAAATGTTCCATTCATGATTACTTCGCAGTATAATTATTCATAAAATCATCTCACAAAACTAATCGAAGTATTTTCTTTTTCTTGTTTATACGAACGATAAATCTATTCTGTCCAACTATGCTCTTCAAAGAGAGTAAACAACTTTACTTTTACCGTAAAGAAAAAAAATGTCAATAGATAAAAATGTGAAAATAGAAGAATGTCAAAAAAGTAAAAATGTCGAAACAGCACAAATTAAAGATTCGAATTGTTTATTTCCATATAAGCATTTTATTCATCGTGGGACGTGAGCATGGTTGTTGATGTAAATATAGGTATGAGAGTGAGTGGTGTGTGAATGTTCCCTTTCCGTAAGCGACTCTCATCTCATTGACACCCACAAACCATATTATAATTGAAAAAAGATAATTTCGACAATATTTTTTATTTCGCATAAAAACTTAATTTTCTAGTTTTTATTTACAACTTTTTCTTAAAATAAAATATTCAATGGTTCTTTGATAGTATTAATTAGGTTTCATTCATAGAATTTCACTAAAAAACATTCTATCTCTGTCGAGAAGTAGACGGATTATTTAATCTCATCGTCATTTTTCATTAGAAGAAATCGATGAATGAGCCTAGATCTAATACGTAGATAGAATGTGAAACAACGATCTTGATGAAAGACTGATACTCAAAAAGCATAGATTACAAACACTAATTATTCGAAAACTTTGTAAATTTCAACAGCAATAGAACAAATCAGTTGAGTGTCTATCTATCATCATTCATTTGTAGTAGTCGAAATCGACTACTTTAATTACAGACGTCTAATATTTCGAGACTGGTCGAATGTTTTCTATGATAGTAAAATCTTGCTTGGGGGGATTACCAAAGAAAAATCGTACTGATTGATTGCGTGAAATGGAAGATGTTGAACGTTTACATCTTCGAATATATATAAATTACACAATAAATTCGTAATTCATTCATAGAGATACGCTGGTAAAATAATAGATTCTTAGATCAAAAGGACATTTCATAACAATTATGAAAATAAGTTGACTGAAGAGTCAGTTTTTCTTTCAGAAGAAAAAAACAATCATGAATCTCTTGAAATATATATATATGCTTGTATAAATTATGTTCGTCTCAATGTATTGCATGCTTATTTTCTCCCCTTTCATAAATAGCATAGTCTATGTCAATGACGATAACAGTTGTGTAAAGAAAGAAAAACATCTAATGAGTTTTAAGTAATTATCCTTGTTTGAGGAAAAAAAGTCGTTGATATAATGCCTATGGGATTCAACTGTGAAAAAGACAGACGTGTTGTTAGTCACAAATAGATCTTTTTAATTTCATATATTTCTTCATCATCATACCATTATTAATCAAACAGTCATGCACTCGATATGCCAATCATTAGAATTAGGCGTTATTCATATACAACTTATGACTGTAGATTATCAGCGTCTGTCACAATCGTTGACAAGTAGTACTTTCTCCCATGTGCATGGAGAGAAGAAAGTTAAATTTCTATTTCTATATTTTGAGTAGTTCTTTGTTTATATTATAAAATGAACGAGTATTTCAAGAGAACAGTCTTACAAAGAATGCATGCGCATCAGTCTAAAAATCGATGAAGAATCGATTCTATCGAAAATCATTGTTCAAAGCGTACTTGTCTTATTTCGTTTCTGTTTCATGCATCAATATTTATTTTCTCTTACCTTCTGTTCGACATTGAGTAATTCTTTTACCGTGTTCAGTAATTGTTTTTCATCAGCTAATAACGAATGTAATTGATAAACTTCTGATTCAAGCGAGGAAACTTCTTTGGCTGTTTCAATAAATTTTGTATGATTACGATAAACACTTTGTTTCAATTCAGTTTTAGCTTCACTAGAAATCAGATGCATACGTCGTTTCATATTCATTAAATCTGTACTGCCAATTGATTTTGATGCTAGCGGGGAGAAAGAGAAACAGACAACAAGATATTCAACATATTTGTTTTTTTCTTGTTTCAATTTACCGATCGACTGCACAAATGATTCCGGCTCAAATTTCGGTTCTAGAAACCGAGCTCGAAATGCTGGATCTGAATCACTATACGCCATCGATAATCTAAAATCAAACGACAACATCTAAGAATAGTTTGTTTCATGTTTTTGTTGTTTTTTCTATTTTTATTTTAAATTAAACAATCAAAAATTAAAACTAATGACGAGAACCAAATATCAAACTTCCGACACGAACAATAGTACTACCGATTTGTATGGCACGTTCATAATCATTTGACATTCCCATAGAAAGTTCTATATCATTAAGTATTAGATTATATTTATCACATAGTTCTTTTCTACATTGAATTAAAACTTGAAAATCAGAATCATCTTCTGCATTAACACTATCCAATGAACCAATAGTCATCAAACCTTGACATATTAATTGTTGACAATTTTGTTTAATATGTTCATATAATGATAAATATTCTTTTCTATCGATGCCAGATTTTTGTTGTTCATTACTTGTATTTATTTGTATAAGAATATTCAATGTTTTCGATTGTTTTACTAAATTATTATTTAAACGATCAGCTAATTCAACTGAATCAACAGTTTGAATACAATCAAGATTAGGTACACGTGTTAGTATACGATTAATTTTATTACTTTGTAAATGACCAACAAAATGCCAACGTATATCAGGACACTGTGTTAGAATTAGATTATCATTAGATTTCTTTTCTAATTCATCAACATAATTTTCTCCGAAATAACGTTGACCAGCATGATAAAGTTCAACAATATCTTCAACTGGTTTAGTTTTCGATATAGCTATTAAACGAACTGATGATTGAATCGGTTCAGATAAGTCTTTGATACGTTGAAGAATGTCTTTTAAATTGTCTTCTAATTTACTCATACGGAATTCTTTTTATTTTCGAATAAAAAAAACCAAAAAGACAACAAATCTTTTGTATCTGAAAAATAGATATTTAATTATTGTGGTTTGCCATTTTTTCTTTCTTTATCATTTTGCGTTTCTTTTGAATGAAAGTATCTTCTTTCTTTCTTTCTTTCTTCGTTTTTTTTTTATTGAAAATACATGTATATGCTTACATGTCATTCTTATCTGTTCTAGCTATCTATCTTTCTTTTTCTTTCGTTAGTTGTTGAATGATGTCAAGAAGCTAATGCAGGTGCTGTATACTATGGGCAATTTACATGTTAATGCTTGCACTATGATTCTCATATAAACAAACAGCAAGAGACCGGCAACACCTGATGGAATAAAGACAAAACGAGAAAAAAAGGAAATTGGTCTTCAATTGAGCATGAAATCTCCCTCCGGTGATGATAGCAACAAGAGAGAACGATGGAGACGCTCATTATCTGTCCCAATCAAATAGCAGAAGAAAAAAGACGCGAGGAACAGAGAAAGAGAGAGGGAGAGAGAGAAAAAAAGCAACGATAGAAACAGCAGATAAATCATCCTGTTTACATATATCTATTCCTTCAATGTATAATATCACGATCAAGCATAAGCAATAGTCCACTTGTAACGATATTCGGTAAGTTAGCTCGTTTTCTTTTCTTTTTTTTTTATTCGAACATAAACCAGTACCATCCAAATGTCCATACAGGCACACACACATGTCAGATAGAAAGATAGATACGTTGCACAGTTGCGCACACACACATCGCATCTTTTCAATGTCGGAAGCAAAAACAGCAACAGTTAAGTTGCACACACGCGCGCGCGTATGGTGTCTGCATCGTATCAACTGTCTTTTTCTCGTCTCTCTTTTTCATATACATATATAACTTAGATCGAAAGAAAAATCTTGTACAGCTGTTCAAAACTCAACTATCATCATCGTCGTTGTCGTCGACGTCGTCATCATATTACGGGGTAAAGTTACATGTTTGAAAAATTGCATCGATATTTATTTGTCCATCTGGTTACGAGTCCTGGGATTTAGTTTGACTCATTTAATAGAGATACAACAAAAAAAAAATAGGAATTCATATACACGTTTCTCAAGGGAGAAAAAGACAACTTCGGACCAAAAATAGAAACATATGCCATACAATGAGATAATTTTTAACTCATGTCATGCGCCTGTGCACACAAACAGATGTCCATTTTCGACTCATTTAGTTAAGTTATATATCTATCTATCTATCTATATATATATATATGTGTGTGTGTGTGTGTAAACGATAGTGAAGTAGACATAGAAATGATCAATTAAAAAATATGACAATCATACACTTCTGTTTTTATTATGAAAATAGAATGAGGTAGGTATATGTATTTATCTATTTTGTCACATTCATTTGAAACAGAATTGAAGAGAAAGATGATCTTCTACACAAAACTAAACGTGTTTATAATAAAGAATAATAATAATGATAGATTAGATAGCATATAATGTGTATGCGTTTTCTCTTTTCCCGTTTTTTTCCCGACGATCGACAGACATCCAGATAGAATAGATAGACAGCTGGACAAAAAGAGAATAGAGACGAGATTCTATTGAATGTTGTTGTAACTCGAGTAGACGATACAAAAAAAAATGATCGACAACCTATTGCTATATCTTTATTATTAGTATTTATTTCTATTGTAGATCATCACACACAGTATGATGCCTTCTCCTAATTTGTATAATGATGATAAAAATAATAATAGTGAACTTGAAGAAGAATTTAAAAAATTAGCTTCACTCGTTCCAACGATTCCGAAAAATCAATGTTTAACTGAATTAGAATTTCTCGAATTTGTTATTGCTTACATTCAACAATTACAAGAACTATTATCACACGATCAATGGAATGAATGTCTCAATCATTTAACAATTTCAATGAAAAATTCTTTTGTTTCTTCTTCATTAGATACAAATCTATTAATAAAAAATGAAAAATGTTTGCAACGCTATCCATTGTCAACAATTAATCTTGATACAAACGTACCTCATCACTCATAGAACAGTTTTTATACCACAAACGTAACAATAAAACAACAAAACATTTTTCAAATATTGTCTCACTTGCATATAGAAAACGGATTCTTGTCTTTTCTTTTTTTGTTTGCTTGTTTTTTAATTTTTGTTTTTCATTCTAATTGTAAATCTTCATGGGATGAAGGCTTTTCGAAATACTGTTCTATTTCTTTATCAGAGACGTTTTTTAATGAATCGGGTTTCCATTGAGGCTTGTTATCTTTATCAACCAAAACTTAATTGAAAAAGAATAATTTTTTTTTCTTGTGTTTATTAAATAAATATTTACCGGCTCGAACACCTTCATAAAAATCATGACCATTCATAACATTTTGTACCATTCGATATTCCATGATTAGGCAATCTTTTAAATTTAAATTTTTACCACGTTTTATTTGTTCGAATGTTAATTTAAGTGATGTTGGACTCTATAGAGAAGAGAACTGGTTAGGAAATAAACATGAGAACACACACAAAAACCAACCATCTTTTCGAGTATTGCCAGTTGTTTCAAAGCAAAATCTGAACCGTTCGATTTTAATTTTTCTAAAATTTTTTCAACACTTTCAGTATCGATTGAGAATAAATCATTAATTAATGGTAATTCATGTTCTAAACTGAATCGTCCATGTGAATCGTTCTGTTATAAAGTAAACAAAAACAAGCATTTTTAAACATCGTTTTCAAAAGTATTGACAAATATTTGAATTACAGAGGAAAAAAACAAGGCCATGACTACTTTTTCCTGCTGGATAATGCACGTCTACGATGATTCGTTTATATATTAGAAACGGATGTTCGAATACATCGTCAATACAAAAAATGCAAGTAAATACATGATAAAATAAATCTTGGAAAAAGTAATAATATCAATCATCGTAGAACACTATGTCCGATATGAAGTAGTTAAATTAATCATATTTTAGTAAGTTAAAACTAGCACTATCGTATAGACTGATGCATTCAGAAATGAATCGGTTACATTTTTAACATTTCTATTGTCGAGGAAGATTTGAGAAATAGAAAGTATCTTTCTTATCATATGTTATTGATGTTTGACTGCGATCTTCAACAGGGTTATGGTGTCTAAATCTCGAAAAAATGAAAATGCTGAATGAAGAAATGTCGAATTTCGAATAGTTCATCGTAGACATGATAAGAAGGCGTGTGAGTAAGATTGAAATTTTATTTTAAAATTTTTTCATTGTAAAAGAATAAAATAGAAAACAGATCAGTCATAACAGTGTATCTATCATTAACTGATCAAGTGAACGTTGAATGAGCGAACATCTTTCGAAGCTTTCCTTTTCGAAATATGATGTAACAAAATTCGAGTTTTTCCTATTCGAGCTCGTATTTTTTCTGAATTGTACCTTTCGAGATTCAAAAAACGATTCTCCAACAGCTAGGCAAATTTTTAATCATATGATAGCAATACACAAAACGATCAGGATACTTTTCCCAGCACTAAGAAAAAAGAAATTTTAATCTCTTACGAAAGTATTTATCGAAATGACATGCACACGTAGAGCATTGAACAAAATCTTCTCAGCGGTATAAAACAGAAATGTAACGTACATTTGATCTTTCGTGTACGTAGATACAATCTCTTTTCTTAAACATCAAAATATTACATCGAGATGGGTGTTTATGAATTCTAGAAGATTCTTTTTGACAATTGGAAATACAAGTTAAATAGGAAGAAAGCAATTGTTTCTAAAAAATTTTCTAATAAAGTGTCTTGCTGTGCCGTTACATAATCGACCTTTGAATGTCTAGCAAAGATTTTGTTCTCTTGGCTAATATTTTGAGAGACGACCCTATTCTTTAATTCGATATTCGACTTAAAACTTTAGAAGAAAACAGTAAAGGACGAGAACACATTATATTTTGTCAAACTGAGAGAATTCATCTCAATTTGTGATAATGTTAATAGTAAATATTCTACATGAACCATAGGTTTCCTATTCGCCTTTCGAAATAGAAGCAAACTGAAAAACTTCAAGATTTACACGATACGCTAGATTCATGAAAAACTATTTCTACGAAGAGTTTTGAGTCGATGATCAGTTCTGTTGTTACTATGGTATTGATTTGAGGAGAAAAAAAACTAGTAATTACAATGTGTCTTTCGGTTATTCATACATCAGGTAGATCTGCATAGTATATGAAATATCGTTTCGAAGGAGATATTTCATATGAAAGAGTTCGCTCAATTTTTTAAGTCTTTAGATTAGAGAGCTTCACCATTAAATGAAGATATTCATTGTCATGTGCTTACATGCATGTGAAACATTAAAACATAGTAGACAGATGAATGATGTGCGAGAGTTAGGTGGGAATAAGTTTCTTACTGAATTATTCGAAAATCGTAAACAATCATGTCTAATAAAAACGCTTTAAGTACATGTTGATATAACGGTTACGTTGTATTTGAACTTTGAAAGCATTGCAATTTTTTTTAATTTAACAATTATTGATAACTATCATCGTTTGATAGTATACATTGCAGCTCGATAGTAAAATAGTAAATGCATAGAAGTTCTACTGCTAATAGAAAAATGTTGAAAGAACTGGAACCATGTTTTGAAATTTCATCCGTAGACTTTATAATAATAGATTCTCTGTGAATATAATACTCGAATATATAATTCAACGAAGATTCATTCTCATTTGAATTCTTACCAGTTTAGCATGTTGATTCAGAAATGTATTCAATGATGCCAAATTTGCATTTGGTAGTTCGACAAGTTTTCGTTCGATTTCTTCTAACTAATTATTATGCATGAAAAAATGAATTGAACTATGAAATCATTGTTTCACTAAACATAAAATTTACTTGATTCGATGGCAAAAAATGTGTTGCAATACCAGCATGAACATTATCAACACCGCGTAGACGGTAACCGGTTAAACCAAGAAATACACCAAGATTGGACGGTAAACGTGGAAGAAAATGAGATCCACCAACATCAGGAAATAAGCCTTTGACAAAAAGGAACGATGACATTAGTTATGTTCTATAAATGCAATGTCTTCTCACCAATAGCTGTTTCAGGCATGGCGATGTTTGTTGTTTCTGTTGCTATTCGAAAAGGTCCATGAACAGATAAACCACAACCCTGGAAGTCATTTTAGTCTAAATAAAATTGTATCCAAATCAACTTACGCCACCCATAGTTATACCATTTATGAAAGCTATATATGGTAATTTATAATGGCCAGTTAGATAATTTAATTTATATTCTTCACTAAAAAATTCTCGTCGAAGTTGTGCACCTTCCGATGTTTTAGCCAGCAGAGCTAAGCATACGGTTTTCTTTAAAAATGTAAAAAAACATAATTAAAGTTTGCATAATCTTTAACCTTTGATATCTCCACCAGCACAAAATGCTTTCGATGTTGTACTTTTTATAATGACTAATTGAGTTTTACCATCGGATTCCCATTCCTAAAAATTTTCATGTAGTTTTTCTTTTGTTTTCATTCATGTTTAAATGAAATCAAACAGAAACAGTTCATACTTTCATCTTTGGATAGATTTGGTGAATCATGGATAATGATAATGCATTTAATGTTTTAGGTTTATTCAATTGAATAATACCTGTTTTGTTAATATAATCAAATTTAACATCTTCATTCGATGAACCATCAGATTTGGCTGACTTCACATTTTTATTTGATGCTTGTTCCACTTTTGAAGTCGATGAATGAATATTAACTTGTGGATAAATGCGAGAAACAGCTAAGCGTTGTGCTAATGTTCGATACATGAAGAAAAACAAATAGTCTTTTGAATACGATTCGTATGTTTAGTCGATCAAGCAAGTTGAGAATGTCGAAAACGACATCTATCAAAATAATTGAACCATTCAGATGATATTACTAAGGCCAGTATTTACCATCATGAAACCATGTTTTAATCATCGTATAATTTGCATAGACTTATATTGTGAATATCATCATGTTGAGTTACATGGAAAATGATAGCAATTGTGCTATTTATCGTTCAACTGATCCAATAAATAATTTAAAAATTCAGTATAAAATAATATATGCACAACAATCATGATGGATTCGTTTAATGCTTCTTTTCGTATTTAGAGTTAAGTTAGAACGTTTAACATCAAATGCATTATTACCTAGTCTTCAACGTATTAAAATTGAAGAAGACCTATCACGTTTACTTAATATCGATGAAAAAGCACCGGAAAAACCAAAAGCTAGTAAAACCGATGTAGCTCAAGCGATGAATTTATCAGAAAGATCTCAATATGAAGAAGCTGTTATTAGTTGGCAACAGAAAATGTTTAGTCGTGTATGCCAATTTCTTTGATTTTCTCGTCTAAATAATATTTTTCTTCTGTTTTTTACTTGTTTTTTGTTAGTTTGAATTTGACAAATATGGTAAAGGTGTTGGACCAGAGAGCACTGCATTGGAAAGAAAATATTATGATGATATACAAAAAATGAAGTAAAAGAAAAATAATATGAGAATAATAAATTCATGATTCAAAATTTCAGAGCAACTCAAAAGCAACCAGGACGAATATTTACCTATATCGAAAGTGATCCGTATTGTGTAGCAAAGCAGGTGAATATTGTTTTTTTTCTTATTCAATTGTCGAATAATGGTCTAATATTTGTATTTAGCTTGAGTATTTTGTCACAGATTCAGCAAATGAAGAACCATCACAATTAGCATTGGGCGTTAATAATATTCGTACGTATTGGAAAGATAAAAAACAATGATTCTTCACAATTATCGAAGTATTTTCATTGAAGCAGCAAAATCAATTCAGAGAATAGAAGATCCGTCAATCTCGTTTAAAAGCTTTATGATAGAAAATATTAGATCATATATACATAAAAAAATCTATCATTTATATTAGTTTTGACAAAAAACGAATATCATAAATTTTCAACTAAAAACTCTTTTATGCAGTGGTAGGAAAATTGCTAACAATAGATTTCTTCCTTGAAATCGTCATGTTCTGTACAATCTAGTTTGAAATAGAGACACTGAGCATCTGAGCGCTCGCTATTGAATTTTATTTTCGAACTTTCTTATTGTAGACTATTAGTATTTGATATAATCCAAGGAAAACAATCCCTAGTGATTGGCTCATCGCCTCTGTTCAACTAAGAACACTTCATCGACTTTGTTAATCTAGAAAACAAAGTGATTGTTGATAGTTATGAATATAATCAGAGAACCTAGAGTGAATCCTTTTATTTCATAAGAGAAATTTAGATACAATAAGATAAAAATTCATTGGTATTACGACTTAGTTATAAGCATTGTATTCCTGGTCGTACTTTAAATGAAGCTCCAAGAGAAGTTTATTGATTCTTAGAATAATATAATAGTCATAAACGAATTCAATTTATATTTTCAAGTATATTATATATAACAAAAACAATTGGTTGTCTAACGAAAACTTTTTCTGTTTTAAATTCGATTTCTCTGCAACAGAACTTTCTGCTCGAAAACTGAAATTTTTTGGATGTTCTAAAACCTACTAGACGCCTTTACCAACAAAAGTTCTGGACAAAAAATGAATCGAATTCGACAACGCTAGGTTTCTATTCAATATGAGTTCAAACAACGGTAACCAAAATGATTTAGTGCTCTCTCTACACTGTCTCATCTTCTACATTCGATAAAATCAAACGTATTCGTCGTCTATAATATTGAAATGGCTATTGTTTGATTGACTATGATATTAATATCGTTTTAGGAAAGCGTGGAGCTGCTCAATCTGGTTTTAAAATTAGGTGTGTTTAATTTGTTCAACAAAAAATACACAATGACAAAATTTATCGCTACATATTTTTCCTTTAGTGACGAAGAATCTTTACCAAAAACAAATATTATCAATCGAAAACCAACACTTGATGATATACGTACAAATCATCTAGCGTCATTATCACATCAAAGGATGTATATTATGGCGGATTTAAGTGATGCTCCTGATAATGCAGCAGCACAACTTGCCATCATACCGCAACCGTCGTCCGATCATGTTCTTTGTTCAATACGTGTTTATTCAAATGGTACAATTGTCTTAGAACCTGATTTCAATAATGGGAAAATGGCATACATCATGGAAACTGGCAATATCAATAATGAAGTTTATCAATATTATTTAGAACATGCGTCAAAACCAATCAATAAAGATGATTTGGTGAAGGAAATCAAATTATTCAACGAGGTTCGTCTAAGAAAACGAACACATTTAGCACAATTAGTTGGAAATGATTTTGAAAAGGTAAAATTAAATATAGATTTCAATTGATGTAATATAATAGATATATTTTTGTTTTTTTTATTTTTCAATTTCAGCCATTACCTGCTGCGTTAAGATTAAATGTATTTGGTGAAATTGTTAGTGCAAAAAATTTTGAATATGATGAACTTTATGTTTATTATTGTTTAGATCTACCAGAAAGTAACGTTTACCAAATCATGTTTATTTTTCTGGTATTATGAATTCTTTTTTTTTATTAGATTGGCATGTTGAGCCTTCAATGGTTTTTTCAGGTTATACACCTACATCAAGTGCAACAGAATCAAGCAAAGATGTAAGGAATAGAAATTTTCGAAAAAGTTCTTTATGTGTAATATCTATTACTAGGTGGTTGACATTTCTTCGTTGAGAATCAAATGTAATTGACATGAACGTAGTTATTTTAAAGAAGCAAACACGCTTATGTTTGAACTAGAAAGATCAGCTTTCCGTGCTATATTATTAGGAGATCATTATGCTAGTCGAGAAATAATATGTCGTTTGTTCATCTAAGCCATTCCAAGTCTATATGAGATTGTTTCGTTCGAGCTTTACTTCTTTAATTCAGATTGTATTGAATGAAGATCGTATAGAGGCGCTAATAGTTCCCATGTATTTTACTAGCTTATTTTTTTCCGACTGAAATAGACGCTGAGCGTATTCTCAAAGTAACCTTACTTTGAATTTTAAAATCAAATGAACTCGATGTCGACAAATCATCTTGAAACGTTTGCTTTTATATTCTTTTATGTCAAATTCTTGTACTTCAATTTATAGCTGTACACTGTCTACATTAATATGGATTGGTCATATATCTACCATTTGAACTCTTTATTAATCCTCTATGTATTACATTTTTACATCATTCTGCATGTCCAATCGGTGTGATGTAATTTTAACTAGTGCCAATGTTGTTCCGGTACTTTTACGTCATACATATGGAACTTTATCGATATATTCCATTTGCATCAGAGAAAAATGAATCCATTCCAAAATAGAACGAAAGCATTCTATTCCGAAGTTCTCAGTCCTTAATTAAAATTCGTTTGAAATGTTTTTTAGAAGTGACATTGTCTTATAACGTTGCTTACTTGCTCGTATTTCGTGCAATAGTACTTTCAGTGAAACATCGCATAAGGTAGTATTTGAAATCTCGTACTTAAGATAGATTTGTTTTTCTACACTGTATTGATACAGATTATTTGCGACAGTTCTTTTTGTTGTGTTTTTGGAGTATTATCAATAAAGATTGAAACTTAGTATTGATGAACTCTTTCAGGATGAGTCGTACTTTGATGTGGAAAATCTTTTATATCAAATAATGTCGATTGAAAATAGTTGTAGTATGCTTATTCTAGTGTTCCTTGCGTGATGATGATGATGATGATCGATTTTTTCCCAATGAGCATGAACGTTCAGATTGTATTAGAAGTTACTGTTCAATTTATTATACTTTCAACAGCATCTAAAAAAACTCGAATCCTGTAAAGAATCTATTGATTCTTGTAATCTTCTCGAAAATGATGCACGTTGCAATAGGTTAAAATATAATTCAAGTTTTTTCTTTTTGGGATAACTTTGTTACAAATACAGTAGTTCGAACAGATTCGTATCATCAATCAAAGTCGTACAAGATTGTAATTCTATTTGAATATAACTATGTTTACGTTGAACATTGGATAGAGTCTTTACTTGTTTCAATTTAACATGCTTTAGTTTTGAAGTTTGATTGATACGTATTTAGTCATGATAAAACTTGAATCGTTCCATTTCGTCAATTGAACTAATTAATAACTATAGATTTGATAGTTTACTCGCAAAATTTCATACACACATCTCCTTCTGACGCCAAAGCGAATTGGTTTCAGAATAGTCTAAGAGTTTCAGCCGAAGCATGTTTATTACAAAGTGATCATCTATGTATGATATAATTTCTTCATTGTTCTGAAGGTCTTAATAATTGTAGATGGAGAAAGTAACCAAGTCAAAGAATAGTTTTTAAATTTTTTAAATAATTATCTTATCCAGGGCGAAATTTATTTAAGAAAGTATAACTTCAAAAGAATTGTATAGAAGTCATCACGGCGGTGTGATCTTATCTGCTTCTGCATAAGACTGACTGGATGTCTTGCTCACTCAATCGATAAAGGTCTATGTGTTACGTCATTATTTGAAGATATAAAAACGAATCAATATCGTTGTTTGTAAATAGATTTATATGATTGCTAGTTTCAATGATGACTTCGATTTGCAATGTATTTTATATTATCTTCGATTGCTATATGCCTATATCATCTTTTAAACTTCAAATAAGACATTCATATGTTGTTTTTGTTTTTAAAGAATGATATTGTTTACTATTCACATCCATTCGAATTTGAACTTTGGTACGTTCCATCGATCGTTGCAAATGATCAAGGTAAAAAATAATATAAATTTTAAATTCTTATTTTCAATAAGGTGTTTTATTTGTATTAAGAACTTCCACGAATGCCAAAGATCTATTTTCAAGTGGCTGCTCAAGATGGATGGGGTCGTCATCGAACAGAAGGATATACGTATATCGATGTTCCAAGTTTTCCTGGTTAGCATTTTCATGTCTATGTGTATATATATATATATTTGATGGAAAACTACTATTTTTCTTCTAATAATCAGGATTTTATAATGAAGAACTATCGTGTTGGCGACCACGTGGTCATTCAATATTCAATGAACTACGACGATTTTTTATTGGTGGATCTAATGAACTTGAAGATCTCAGTTATGTTGCTATTCCAAAACAATTTCAAAGTGAAAAGGTATTAAAAGAATTAAAAGAATCGTCGCTTAAAATAATAGTTTGTTTTCTATTATTTAGAATCAAAGTCCATTGAGTCGTTTTGGTTTTCGTACAGTAACAGCAGGAACATTAAATATTCGGCTTAACGTTGTTTTTCAATCAGAGTAAGTAAAAATGAACGATTACAATTCATTCTTCAGAAACAAATATTTGATTGTTAACTATTTGAATACTAATCTCAAAGAATTTGATTGAGTCGAAAAGAGAGTGACATTGATTTTAACATTCGTATAGTTGAATGAGATTAGGCATCATTATAAAACTCTTTGTTTTTTTTTCATAGAGAAATTGCTCTGGAAGCTGTTAAACGACGTGTTGCTCGTGGAAAATCTCATTATGGGTATGTAATATGAACGAAAGCAAAACATGAGTTCATATGATATTCGTTTCACATAGATTTGATGCATTCTTGTCAAACATTAATGCAACTCTTTGTAAGTATAATTTTCTTTAGATAGACAGACGTAGGAAAGTAAGCTGTGGTTATTCTACTATGTAATCAAATATTTCATTCATTGTTTTTTGTGAAATTCTAAGGACAATAATTACTAGTTAGGAATCAGATAGGAAGTTTTGGACATGACTACACACGTATGTTTAAGATCATCTGAGTGAATAGTGCAGAAATTTTTGCTGAAACTAATGAGATATGAATCAACCAGACGTACAAGTAAATGTGAATAGAGTATAAAGTTGATTCCAACAGTTAGACGAAAAACTTCATTCTATCTTCATTAATAAATGATATTTATGACAAATATATATATATATACGTATTTTTTTCTGTTGGAAATATGTAGTTTCATCGATGCATCATTTTAAAAAATCATAGTTCGAAGTATATAATGTCTATGTCCCTAGTGAATTCTTATAGATAATTGTAATAATAATTCATATTTACAGCCTTACTCTGTAAAATCAGCTTTCTCCTTTCAGTAATTATTTGAACCATATAATAGTTCCCCCTTACCCCCTCCCCAGAAAAATAATCTCTTCTTCGCAAAGATTAAATATACCCTAGAGAAATTTAAACTCAATCGAAAGCAAAAGCGCTACATGCGATCGCTCGAAAACAAGGCCGATAGAACAGAAAATTGAACTATTGTCAATCTGATAAGCTCAAAATAAATCGTCCACATATTTTCGATCAAAGAAATTTTTCTCGAAAAATCTGCATAAAACGAGCATTCCGAAACGTTTCATTTAGTGTAACGTTGGGACAGTTGATCAATAAACTGCATAGAAGTTCATTGTATACATGTCATCTTTTCAGGAAGACTTGTTGAATTCTATACATTTCATAACTAGCAGATAAACATTTTTCTAAATTTCAAACATGTAAGAAGACAAACATTAATAGATTCTCTGCATCTACCATCAGAATATATTTACAGATTGTGAAAAATTGAAAAAAGAATGATCATCTATCCTGTGTGTGTCTTGCAATACTTCCCCTTTCACGGATACTTGGTGTTTGACGGCAAAGCAAAACGTAGAATGTTCTATTATCATCGTAGATTGAAAATATCTGAGTTCACTTTCGATAACTTTATATCCGATCGGCTTCTATATGAATGCATCTGCGTAGTCTATTCGACTACGGTATATTATCGCCGAGAGAAACTTTTCTGCGGATGAAAATGGAAGTTCAGTATTTTAGTACGAGGCTAAGTCTAGATTGAGAGTACCATGGAACAATCGTAGTTCAATTTGAAAGACAAGTGCCTACGCATGTGTTTAAACATTGTCTAGTTCATAGTAAAAACGGGCTCATGAGTTCCATTGACGAAAATCGTTTCGAGTGGTGTTCTGATAAGTGCTTAAAATTTTTTTCCCCGAACTTTCACATCTCTCTTGGTAATCTATTGAATTAGTAATAACTGGAATTATTATCGAAAAATTCATATATACATATTTTCAGATGCACTCGAACAAGCAAAACAACGAGCGGCAGAAGTACGAGAATCATCATTACAATTACTTACGTCAAAACAATATAATTATGAATGATTCCATTTAACATTGACAACGTAAATACCAGTCAGATGACTTCATTATTATTTTATGCAGTGACTAAACAAAGAAAAATACAAGAACTTCAATGCCGTCCATTTTAGTTTTTCCTTCTTCTTTTTATTGTATTCTATAGTTTTCTTTTCGTTTTTACTAATCTGTAATGATAATTTTTTTTTTTTGAATTCTATTAAAATCACTTTAACATGTTTATGTATAAGGGGAATGAATCTTGTGTTTTTGTAGAAAAGAAATGCATCTTCGATCGATTATTCGTCATCGTGCTGTTCTTTCGACATCGTATCGAATTCTACAAAGTTACTCACCAAGTGTTTCCGGTACGAGAAAATCTTGTTTATTTTTTCAATATGAAACGTACTCGACTGTTTGTATTCTTTTCTTTATTACTTTTAGCTCAATCGAATTATCATCATTCGATTCTTCAAAAACCTATTGGCCGCACATCATTACCTATTCAACGTTATTTGGCTACAAATGTTAAAGAAGATAATATTTCATCAGTACCACGTAAATCAATTATAAAATATATCCTGATTTCTTTGTATTATAATCGTGCATTTTTTTCTCTCACTCTCTCTAAATTAGATACTGAAAAATATCAATTTCAAGCTGAAACTCAACAATTATTACATATTGTTGCAAAATCACTTTATTCCGATAAGGAAATATTTATTCGTGAATTAATTTCGAATGCAAATGATGCATTAGAAAAATTACGCTACGTACAATTGGCTGTGGGTAGTGAACAAATTAGTGATGATAAACGTGAAATTTTTATTACAGTTGATGACATAAATAAAACATTAACTATAAAAGTAAGTCAATAGATTTGTATAAAATATGAAGAAACAAAGAACAATTAGTATTAGTTATCATAGGATTCGTTTTTTCAACGATACGAATCAAAGAAAAGAAAAATTTTAAGTAGTTTTATTGATCGTCAATCGAGCAAATAAAAACATGTAAGACTAGTTCGATAGATTTTAAAATATCAAACATCTTTGTACTGATTTGAAAAAATGACTGATTTTCATTTTGACATCATTGGTAAATGATGTCCACGATGATTTTTCATTCAGAATAAGAGTCGTATGAAAAGTCCTTCGTCTATGTGTTTGAATATTTTTCAAGAATAGCATCTAAAATCTTTTCAGTTGTACTTTCTCAACGTTCGAACTGATTTTTTTCAGTTAGATAAAAGAAATTGATAATTTAAACACTAGTGTAGGAAAACGAGTTTTTTAAAATCTGTTGAATGTGTCAATCGAAATCTAGATTTATAGTCTTTCTCGAAGATATCTGATAATTCTTCTGACTCTTTTCTGTATTCGATGACATTAGAATTTATGAACTTTGACAACTACGAGATGAATCGTGCATCATGACTGTGAAATTTTAGTTTCCTCTTCTCATCGTATTCATGCAGTTTAGTTGAATGTCTCTTCACTATGTGTTTGTTATTAAGTTTTAGTATTCGATCGTCTGAAGGCAATTCTGTCAAAAATGAGATTTACTTGGAGACATAATTGACGTATAATGCCTTGTCAAAATTGTCTTATCTAATATGCTGATGATTATTTCGAATCTGTTGCTAGATATGTTTTCTTCTTATTTATTTATCTGGTTTTTAATTGAAATGAATATATTGATTCGTATTTTTTTAAGGATACTGGTATTGGTATGACGAAATCTGAAGCCATTGACAATTTAGGTACGATAGCTCGATCCGGTTCAAAAATATTCTTAGAAGAGTTAAAAAAGGAAAAAGGTGCAAGTGATGAAGGAAAAATCATTGGTCAATTCGGTGTTGGATTTTATTCAGCATTTATGGTAAGATTATTTTATTGTAGTCTTGTCTGTTTTTTTCATATAAATCTTTATTTAATCAATAAAATTCAGGTCTCGAAAACAGTTGAAGTAATAACGAGATCCTATAAAAAGAATGAACCTGCGTATCGATGGACATCAGATGGGTATATTGAGATTTCGATTTTTGATCGATGGAAAAAAAAAGAAACATCTTTGTTCTGAATGTGTAGATCTGGTTCGTATGAAATTGAAACTTTACTTGACGATGTTGATCGTGGAACAACAATTCGATGTAATTTACGTGATGATTGCCTTGATTTTAGCAATGAAGAAACGGTTAAACGTAAGAAGAAATATTTCTATGAAAACTATTCGACAATCAATATTTTTTAAACTATTGTACTTTTTATTCTTTATAGAGATCGTAAAAAAATATAGTAATTTTGTCTCAGCACCAATCTTTATCAACGATGTTCGTATCAATAATCTCCGAGTATGTTCTTGTAGTTTTTATATTATCTCAATACTCTTATTTATTCTTGTCTTTAAAGGCGTTATGGATGGAAGATAGTAAATCAATAACCGAAGATGAACACACTGAATTCTATCGTTTTATTACTGGTCAATACGATAAACCTAGGTATACTTTGCAATATAAAATCGATGTGCCAATCAATCTAAGAGCTCTTATTTATGTACCGCAATACAAACCAAGTAAGTTGAGAGATCATTCATTGATTATTCTACTTTTGTTATTGAAATAAAAATAAATTAGATATATTCGATGTAACTCAAGAAGCTGATGTTGGTGTTGCTTTATATAGTCGAAAAGTATTAATTCAACCGAAAGCGAATCAACTTTTGCCGCGTTGGCTTCGATTTGTTAAAGGTAAAACTTATTTTGTAAGAATAATATTCTCGAGTCTGCACAAGTTGATCATGAACATACATTAGGAAGGATTACATAAGATGTCATGTATTGCTCAAGGGGATTTTCTGGCCTTATATCGTTTACAATTAGCTTGCTATCATTAAGTCAATAATGTCATTGAGAATGGTTGATGACAGATTAGGAATGATCTTTAGCACAAAATAACCTAATAGAAAAACAATCTATCTTATCTTTTTTTAAAATAATTTTCTTTTTCATCAATGAGATCAAGATTATAACTAATGGAGGCACGTCTCAAACATCGATGTTTTATTTTAGGTGTTGTTGATAGTGAAGATATTCCATTAAATTTAAGTCGCGAACTTCTACAAGATAGTAATCTTATTCGGTTTGTATTAGATATATTAATATTATAGTTAAATGGAATATTTCATTATTCTAGAAAAATCCGTTTATTATTAACACAACGTGTTATACGGTTTCTACAAGACTCAGCTAAAAAAGATAAACCTAAATATCAAGAATTCTATGAAGATTACAAATTATTTTTCAAGGAAGGTATTGTTCGAACAGCAGATCAAGGTGAAAAAGAAGATATTGCAAAATTATTACGTTTCGATTCATCTCGTGAAGATCAAGGAAATTTGATTAGTCTTGAAGAATACATTGATCGTATGGTACCTGATCAAAAACACATTTATTATTTAGCTGGACCATCAAGAGAATTATGTGAAAATTCACCATACTATGAAGCTATTAGACAAAAAGGTTATGAAGTACTCTTTGTTTATGAATCACATGACGAAGTTTTACTCATGCAATTGGCTGAATTCGAAAAGAAGAAATTAAAATCAGTTGAATCCGAAATTGAAACTGATACGAAAAAAGATGATACAATCCTAGAAGGAGGTAAGAAAATCAAATGGTCAAATATCCATTGCACACACCTTATTTTTAGTATTGACTCATAGATTTTTAGAAAACTATAAATACTAGAAGAATTATCGTGAGACTGGGTTGTCGTTTCTCTCTCGCTCTATGCAGTCCTGTTGTCACACATTGCATCGAAGTGTACTTCTCTCGTATTGCTACGGGAGAGTGATAGAGTCAGACGATTTCATTATCCACTCGACCGAAAGTCCTGACGCCACCAGCATAACTATGTCTTATTTGATCATCTTTTGATTCATTTCTGGGGAGAAAATAGAAAATATAGCCGAAATCTGTTTCATTCCAAATGAATTCAGTAAATATGTCTGGATATATATGAATGATATTCAAAATTCACAGAAAGGAAATGAAGGACACCAGTAGTGTCATGATTTAGTAAATGGTAAAAATGATTTTAAGCGAAAAATAGCCGCCATCAAAATCGTCTAGTCTATTGAAACCAATCGTTCATGTTAGAAGTAATTTGTCATGAATCAGTTTCAAGATTAAAAACTATGTGGCATAAAAATATTTAAATCGATGACGATGACGACAGACGATTGGTTTATTTTCTTTTATTCATCCATAGTCTTCGTCGGGGAAATGATTTCGATTGAATCGTATACTGTCAGAAACTGATTTTATGTTTGAGTCAATAGAAAATCCATCGTATGTGTACTTGACGGTGAAAGGTTAATATCAATTCCAAGTTGTCTTCAATTAAAGATAATTTTCGTGTCAGGACATTTTTAATACAACTTACGAGACACGATACGCCTAAACAATTTACGTTGTAAAAAAAAGAAAGTTTAGATTAAAGAATGTCTATCATTGAGTCGTCATGTTTCGTTCTAAGGATATGACGTCATACAGAACAACAGTATTTTGAGTAATCGCAACATATAGATTGGATATAAATACTCTGTCAGGAAATAATTCAAAGCAATCAAATATTTTTATTGTATAGAAATCTGTGGAGAATTCGAAAACGATTCTTACTACATCGTGACTGATTATTGTCATGCGATCATGACATAGCTAAGATACTTACTTCTCTTGATGACTGTAGTTCTTTATTTTGACGTTCTACGAATATATTGAAACATACGAATATATTTAATTAAATTTACAAAATTGTTATACTCAACAAAAACTTCATGTTTTATATGATTTTTATTTATTTAGATACTCGTAGTTTAACTCAAGATGAAGCGGATACATTAAAAAAATGGATTCTTAAACAATATGGTGATAAAATCAAGAATGTTAAAGTAAGAAAGCATATAGAACGTGCATCATTTGATTTTTTACTCGAAACTAGATAGATCAACTATCGTATTTATGAGAAATATTTGTGCCAACATTCATTTCTAACTCTTGACTTTTCGTTGATTATTGACATAAGTATAGATGTAAAACAAACGTGATAATATAATCATAATTTGTTTATGAACACATCTACGCACATTTTTCTCGATATGTCGAGAAAAACAAAAGACAAATAATAACATAAGGTTTTCATAAATGATGACAGTTTGCACAAAAAGAAAACAGATAACTCTGAAATATGTTAATGAAATTTTCTCGTGATAGTATATATTTGCGCACCTTGGTAACTGTCAGTGACTTTATTAAAGATTTACTTGCAGAAAAATACAACCTGAATAAAAGTTTATAATACATTTTGCATCAATAATCAAATTTGAATCTAGTTATGTGCATTTGGAAATTCTATTTCTCTTGAAAAAATTCAGCAAACACAACGCCCTAAGGATTCTTGTGCCAGAACAACAAATTGCATTAGTTCAAGAATTATTCGAGCACAAGTTTTTTCTTTATTTGTAAAATGTTCCTCGAAGATAAATGAAGAATAACAAAACGAAATAATTGTTTAATTAGATTCAAGTTTTTCTATGATGGATGATGCCTTCGGGAGTAGTCAATGTGAGTTTTTCTATGGTTTATTAACAAAATATATGAATGAATTCGATTCGTGTTGTACATTAAAGATATCATATGAGTGAAAAACTTAACGGAACAATTACAACAAGAAATTTAATTATCCTATTCATATCTCGATAGATTCAAAGAAATATTATTTTTTCTCTTGGCAATTTTCAGAGATGATCGAATCTTTATGATTGTTATTGTTTCCCAATCTCTGACATACATAGTTAACGTAGTTAGATGATGTACTAAGATTATAAATAGTTTGTGTTGAAAAGTTCTCGAAAAAATAAAAATCGAGTTGAATAATTCCAATAACATAGTTTTCACTCGTCAGGATCTTCGTCTGTGTGTAAAAATTTTTCTCATGCATGAATCATGGATTTACAATATAAATATACATGTCAATATATGTTAACTGGTAACAAATTTCAATCCTTCAAAAAAGATTTTTATTACTTTTTTATCAAATAATATTCATTCATTCTTCTGCACGGTAGATATTGTCGTCTAGTGAGAATTTGACAATGAATAAACACATAAATGATATTTGAAATTTTATGTCTTTGGTGTTGTCACCTTATGAAGCATAATAAGAAAAAAAAATTTTCATGTCCTTCGATAAAAACATGCTGTGCTTCTATAGATCAATACCAAACTTGATCAACATCCATGCATAATAACAACAAATGAAATGGGTGCTGTTCGTCATTTCTTGAAAACGAATTTACTTCAAAGAAACAAACAACAAGAAATTTACAAAGTTCTTCAACTTAATTTCGATATCAATCCTAAGCATATATTGATTAAAAAGCTCTATACACTTCAAAAATCCAACAATACACAATTAGCAACAATGCTTGGTCAACAGGTAAAGAAACTTTTCAATGCATCCGTAGGTACATTGAATTATTAAAAATAACTATTATTTTGCTTACTAGTTAATTGATAATGCATTGGTTACAGCTGGTCTTGTTGAAGATCCACGCCTAGTACTTACTGGTTTGAATAAACTATTGGAAAAAGTACTTGAAAAATATTAGAGAATTCAATAAAATAACGAAAAACAAAGGAAAAGATCAAATCATTTTGTATCTTTTTTTATTGTTTGTTTTTTCTTTGAAATAAAAAGAAACATTAGTCAACAATGAATTATATCAGACAAATGTATACATGGGAAGACAGAGTTGAATAAAAATAAATAGAGACGAATGAAAACAAAAAGAAACAAACGATTAATTTATTGTATTGTCTTTCTGATGTATTTTTTCATCCCAACTAAATGAAAATAATTCCACACGTGTTGGAAATTTATATTTTTGCATCAATAATATTCGACGCCAAATTTCACGCATACTATTCATTGAACCAGGCTTAAATAGATTCATCAAAAGAAAAAATATATATGTAGAGAAAGAGAAATATTCGATTGAAATAAAAATAAATTTTCTTACAAAATGTCCAAACATAATTGTATAAAATGATTTTGATGACATAAAACGTGTATGTGCTAATTGTTGAGGTATTGTATAAAGTGAACCGAGTTGAGCATAAGTAACATTAGCCGCAGTAGCAACAGCTCCGGTGATATAGTAATCATCAACCCAAAAGAATGGAACATAAAGACTAGCATTATACCTAAAGAAGAATATTTTTATCAAATGGTTATATCCTATGTAAACAATGGATTATTTTTTACATTTTAGCAGGCATGTCTCCTGTTAGAATGAAGGCTAGAATAGAGAAGAAAAAAAAGAATCTATTTATTTGATATTATATAAGTATATCTGAGAAGAAAAAATAACAATCGAAGTGTCGAAGCAGAAGTACAATTCATCATTTGTTTCTCATTACGTTCTCTAGTTTTTTCCATTGGAATAACTCAATTAGTTACGGTTGACAAAGATTCTTCGAGGTTACTTTGATAATAATCTTCCAATCATAATCAGAAAAACACAGTCTATTTTTTCATAGTCTATTTTTATAACTAAAAAACACGTTTAACAATTTACCTGATCCACTACAATACGGCGGAAATTTATCTAAAGGAAAATCGTCTTTACTTAAGTACCATTTTGATTTACTACAAACATAAGAAAGAAAGAAATTTGCTTTTCTATTGTTCTTTTGAAAATAAATCTTCTTTATTCTTCTCACCTATCTCGCATCACACCCATAGCTTGCCATAGCAAACATAGTATTGTACTATGTTTATTTGGATTATGTTTATCGAGAAATTTTAAATGATTGGTCAATGTAAATGTATTAACAACAATATCATCATCAACTTTTAAAACATATTTAATTTTTGAACAATATACTGATATCCATTTCAATGCCATAACTCCTTTGTATGTTAAATTTTTATAAGCATCAATAAAATCTTCTTGTACAATATCGCGATATAATTCGTTTTCATATTCAATAGCTTTCATAACATTTTGATCAAGTGTTTTACCAATCATAAATACGAGACGTAAATCAGGAAATAATGTTCGCGTTGCCCATGTTTCACGTATGACAACACGACGCTGATAATTTGTTGGACCCGAATGTACATAAATTAGTAAGTAAACAGGTGAAGAACTATTATCACATACTGAATAGCCAGGATTAAGTATATAAGAAAAATCGTGTGGATTAACAATATGATCTCGTGGATGATATGGATTGATTGTTAATGATGTTGCTGCTACTGATTTCGTTGTTGTGCTATCCTTAGCATTTGTACAATGTAGTAGTAAACCGATATGTAGACATATCAGAATAAAAATTTTAAACTTTAATAGCATGTATTATTCTGATCTAGAAGATAGAAATATGTGATTATGTTGTCTGCCTTCTTCTTCCTCTTTGATGTTCATTTCTCTGTAGAACAACGACTTGGTATATGACACCACTAGCACGTTATTTGAATTACGCCTGACTGACTTTGTATTCAAGCAGAAAATCTATTTTTGGGCATAGAATTTCCATTATGTGTATGGTTCTAGGAAATAGACAGATAGCCATCTATTCTTCATCATTGTTCTATGTAGAATAGACGAGCACATGAAAGACAAAAAAATGATGATGGCGACCGAAGAAAGAACATGACATAGAATGAAGAGATGTTTACGTAAATGAAACTAGATTTTGCTTTCGATTTCTTTCCTTTTATTTTTACTCACGTCAACTCTTTCTTCATCAAACATTGGCTAGCTTCATGTGTGCCATTATTTCCCTCGTGCTTTTTACTCTATACAATGATTTTTTTTCTCAGTTGTAAAATTATAAAGAAAAAAAAAGCTCGAAAGCAGAAAAAGTCGTGTTATATCTTGTGCTGGCATCTGTTAGTATATGCTTGCATATATTTCTTGCCGTTTTTTTTCTCTTCTCTGTGTAGATAAAGGTTGTCAATAGAGAAAGAAAGGTATATATGTGTATGTATGTATGCAATGGCTGTCAGAAATTCAAGTGGATTGAAACAAACAAGTTCAATGTTAAATACATAAGTCAATAACAGAAAGGGAAAAAAATAATAAGTACGATATAATTATGAGGGAAAAGAAAATATTAAATAAAGACAAAATTAAATAAGAAAAGGAAATCGCTAGAGTATAGTTGAGGTCTAAGTTGCTTATTCCACGATGAAGAAGTAGTATATATATATACCAACTATATATATCGGCGAACGTTATTGATAGTGTGCGTGGTCGAACCATTTTTTTCTATCTCGTTTTCTATTTCTTCTCTCATAGCTAATGAGAATAACACCGAATAGCTGCTGCTATATATATATATATATATATATTTATATATGTCGGAGATTTCTTGTCGTTCTTAGTCTCTTACTCTCATAACAAAAAAAACCAACGGATGTCGATAGATTGCTGCTTTATTATTGACAATAGTAGAAAAAGCCATTATCAGATTAATTGTGTGAACAACGAATGTAGATAGCGTGAGAAAAAATAGAAAACGGAAACTTTGCAATAGTAGGATATTGTTCGTGTAAAAATCAATTCATTGGATTCTTTTTTTGATTTCTAATCTAAGAACTATGTATATAAAACTATATTTACCAGGGCATACAATTAGTTTGTCGTTTTTCTTTGGTTGCTTACATAATAATTTACATTGATAATTTTCTTTATCATGCACAAATGATATTTCAATTGGCCTCCACTGGAAATATCCAGAAACAAACATTAGAATGTATGACACAATCTAGATTTTTAGCGTTATGTCCACGATTGTCAGAATATGCCGTTGACAATTGATTAAGTGGTTTCAAGAGGAATAGAATAAACGATGAGGACGTATAAATACGAAGGTCAGATAAAACTACTGCTCATGCTGCTGTAATATCATATCAACAATGAAGATAAAAGAAAAGAAAACCGAGTTATTTCATAATATATTACGAACTGACTTATTGCCATATACTGGATGAACGTATTGCATACTTAATTTATACATAAAATCCTACACATGTTTCCTAAAATATTCATTGTTCTTTTCTTATATTGGACTATGAATCAATCAATTACAGGTAGATAGAGAAGACAAATATTTTATTAAAACTTTTCATTCAATTTAATTAGATGCATTTCGTCATAATGCTGATGAATGTTGTAAACAAGGTCGAATTCAAGCTGAACATACGAAAACATGTAGTGTAACATTACAATCATTAATAATAGAAAATATGAAAAATCTCTCAACCAATTGTCGTTTTTTAACACATATTTGTTGTTTATCAAGTTTACGAAATTATTTTTGTGAAGAAGGTTTAAAAACAGCACTTCGTCTATTACCATGTAATCAAACGAAACTTGAGTCAAAAGAATCATATCAGGTTTTATTATTATGCAAAAAGAGAATGAAGAAATTATAGGAAAAAAAATTTTATTTTAAAATTATATGTAAATATAGATGTGTTGTAAATGTTGCGAATTAGGTGTTCGAGCCGGTCGAGATAAAGAAGATTGTGAACCGGTGACTGTACTTGACGAGCGATGTGGTGAACAATTTACAACCTGTTGTCATAAAGCAAAATCTTGTAAGTCGATAGAATTTTTATTTAATTTCTTAATTTATTTTTCTAGTAAATTGTGATATTGGCTTTGTAATGGATACGGATGAACGATGTCGAGGTATATATTTGTAGAAATAAACTAGTCTTATTTTAAATCAATATATATATACAACGATAGATATTAATGAGTGTCTCTCAAGTCCATGTCCAAAAACAATGAAATGTGAAAATACACCGGGTAGTTTTCGATGTATCGAAGGATGTGAATTTGGTTACATATGGTCGATTAAACATGGAGCATGTCGAGGTAAATATCCATTATCTTATTTCATTTTTGTCAATGAAATATACAATAGATATTGACGAATGTGTTCTTTCTAAACATAATTGTACATATGGACATCGTTGTGAGAATATGCCAGGTTCATTTCGGTAAGATAATTCTTTTTTTATTTTCATGAATCATTAATTTCTATTTCAAGATGTATTCGTGAGAGAAACTGTGGAACTGGTTACCAAGTTGATCCTATTACACAGACGTGTATCGGTAAGAAAGCAATATATTATGAAACCAGAATGTTTAGATCACTATGTTTGAATTTTTTTGTTGTGCATTAGATGTTGATGAATGTGAACAAGATATTCATGAGTGTAGGCAAGTGATGAATCTATATGAATACAATTTAAAAATGCGAAAATAAACAAATTTTCTTTTTTTTGCGAAACTTATGTTTTGTTTACTTTTAGACCTGGATATATTTGCAAAAATGTTCCAGGAACATACAAGTATTCATTCAGAGTTTTCTTCGTTTTGACTTGGTTTTTTTTGTAACTAATTACTTTTCATTTCTTTTGTAAAGATGTGCACCCCAAAATTGTTCATTTGGCGAAAAGTTCAATGCATTTTATGGTCGTTGTGAAAAAATTCAATGTCGATCAGGTTTTAATGTCACGACAATGGGAAAATGTGTTGGTCAGATACACTCTATTTTGTTGTTGTTGTTTTTTAATATTTATTTATTAATTTTACATTTTAGATATAAATGAATGTGCTCAAAAACCAAGTCCATGTACACTTGGTGAACGTTGCGATAATACACCTGGTTCATATCGTTGTGTACAAACATTCTCTTGTGCTGACGGTCTCGAAATAAAAGATCTCAAATGTCTAGGTAATTACGATGTCTCCCACAACTACATGTATGTTAAGTGAATTTTTCTGATTTTTTTGTTTCATATGACCTGAAAAATTTCTATTCTCATGTTATTCCACTCTATCTTAACAGATTGAAAAATTATATTGATTTTAGAATATTTGTTCCTATGTACTTTTTATGTTTAACTAGATATTGATGAATGTGCAATTGGTAATCACACATGTCCTTCGCCAGCAATATGTAAAAATACATATGGATCTTATTATGTAGGTTATTTTTCATGTTCAAGAAATTTTGATTGGTATAGTAAAACAACTCGAGAAAAATGTAAATTTCACAGTAATTATCAGTAAGGATGGTAGAGTTCAAAAATTGTTTCACTGCAATGCTCCTATTGGAAATATTATCTTCTCGTCTCTCATTGATACATGTTATATGATTGGATGATTAAAAACTCATCAATCATAAATTCTAATCTTCTATTTATTATATTCTCATTCATAGTGTCAATGTCCGACTGGATTTATATTTAAAAATGGCATATGCATTGGTATAAATAATTTAGTTTTGCTTTAAATATGTATGTCATAAATATGAATATTATATATTAGATGAAGATGAATGTTCCGAACGAAATTCGATATGTCCAATGAATTCTGTTTGTCGAAATACTCCAGGATCTTATGTCGTATGTAAATCTATTCGTAAAAAGTGAAAACTTATTATTTTACTTTTTTTATCAGTGTGATTGTACTACGGGGTATAAGATGATATCTGAACTAGGTTTTTGCGAAGGTAAATGAATTTATTTTGTTTTCTAGTTTTATATATAGAATCATTTGATTTTGTTATAATAATAATAAGATGTTAATGAATGTGAAACATCACCGAATATATGCGAACAAAGATGCATAAACGTTCAAGGTTCATATTATGTAAGTTTATAAGTAACGAACAGAAGAAGATTAAGATAAGCAAATCTATTTTTATTAAGTGCTTATGCAAAGAGGGTTATCGATTAAACAACGATAAGCAAACATGTCGAGGTAAGACTTAAAAAACCTATCAAAGGTTTTTTTGTTTTTTTTTATAAAATCATACCCTCGATGTATTCAGATCTTGATGAGTGTTCAATGATTGCAAATCTATGTCAATACCATTGTGTTAATACACTTGGATCATATAAATGTATATGTCCATCAGGCTTTTCAATTGAACGTGGACGTCATTGTCAAGATATTGATGAATGTCAACTTGGCAAACATAACTGTAGTGTTGATGATGTTTGCGTAAATGTTCGTGGTGATTTTCGTTGTTATACTATCGATTGTCCTCATGGTTATGAAAAACTTGGAAATAAGTGAGTAATGAATTTTTCGAATAATTTATGACTTCTTAATTTTCTATTCAAAGTCGATGTCAATTGAACTCGAAATGGTGTCAAGAAAATCAAAATGATACGAATTTACGTTGTACAACTGATAAACCACTTAAATATGTATATTCATTTATATCAGTTCCCGGTAAGAAGGCAAAGATAGAAAGAAAAAAGGAATCATATGAACGAATTGCATCAATAAAGTTTTATTTCTTTATGATATATTTTAGCTCGTATGCGTACACCAACAGAAATATTTCGTATACATAATAGCCAATTAAATGTCAATCAACATGCTGAATTTACTTTAGAACTATTTGATGACAACGATCCATTTAAAAACTTATCACGAACAACTATTGAACATTTTCATATCAAAAGTTATTCACCACATAATGCTCATTTAATGGTTGTCAAAGAATTGTTTCCATCGCAAGATATTGAATTAAATATTAAAATGAAAATCTTTACAAATAATATTTTATATTCGATAACAATTATGAAAGTTTTTATCTATGTTAGTCAATATGATTTTTATCCATAACTGATAATCTCATTTGTTGCATGCATTGTTTGTTTTGTATTGTTATTAATGAAAAGAGTGCGTCTATTTTTTTAAAGAATAAGATGACACACACACACACACACGCACGAGTAAAAACAAAAGCATTCAAAAAACAAAAATGAAATCTAAAATAATTATTATATTAATATGCATTTTGAGTTTGAAATTTCCAAAGTATAGGTGATTTGTATGATGCGATGCTCGCTGTAGATAATTCACAAATAAGTTCATATTCATATCCATATGGTGATCTAAATAAAATAAACGATACATTTGAAATTAAGTGAAGAAAAACATAAAATATAATAGGAAACCTGTTTCCATGTTCTTCATCAACAGATAGACATTTATTTGTTGATGCTTGTGCAAGTACAATCTTATCGTCAATTTTAACTGGTGTTCCATCTAATTCCATTCGTAAATGTATACTTGGATGCATTACTATCCAAACACTGTTTCGACTTGGATTATTTGTAAATATAACATCGCATGTATGTGAAGAACGTGTTGAACTTTTAACACAAGTTAAGAATAACTAACGATGGAAAACGAAGTATCAGACATGTATAGTTTCATTAAAAAGCAAAATAAGATATTTTACTTCTCCATTAGTATCATGTAACATGATCTCATCACCGTATCGAATAGGTTGAGAGTCAACTGAAAGATTAGATCTATAGATGAAAATGAAAAAGAAACGATATCTATATTCATTTGAAGATCTTTTATCCTACCGTCGTAGAACGAAAACTGTACGAAGCACAGAACGTAACATTGTTGTTCCTGTTGCTGTTACTTCATTGGTTCCACCATTGGTAGTGGCTGTATGAGCAATACCAGTAGCTAGACAACAAGTTAATTGTGATTTTTCACCAGTAAATTTTGCAGCATGTGTCCATGTATTAACAAGAATGATTTGATGACCGAATCGAAGTAACCCATCACCACCAGATATACTTAGAGGAATCTTAAATGAATGAATATTTTTTTTTCTTAGGTACAATTACATTCTGTTCATACCGATTGTGACATACGTTCAACTTCCGTCAATTTCTGCGATGCTAATTTACCAGTATATCGCTTTTGAAGAAAATCACTTAATACTTCCTAGAATCGATATTATCGACATGCTGTTTATGCCATGAACAAACAAAAAGAAAGAAGACCATTCAGTCTATCAATTATTACTACCTCTTCCATAACTCGATCTTCATGCCAATTACCAATAAGAACATGAGGATTGTATGGTCGTACGTTAGCTCGACTGTTCATCATCTTTGATTGATTTCTTATGATTGTTAAAATAAAATAAAATATGTGTGGTTACAATACAATCGTTTTATTGTTCTCATAACGTTTCTATGTCACCGCCAAGTTGTCAAGTAAAAACAAAACGAACATTAATCCAATCTTCTTTTGTTTACAGCAATCTATAGAATACTAATGTTTCGTGCGATTTATTGCATGTCTTGAGTCGAGCAAATTTTATTTAATATATTAAATATGAAAAAATGAATATCTCAATTTTTCTTCATTTATTCATTGTATAAAAGCATCACATCGAGCAGTGTATCAATCGAATCCATGCGTACGGATTTTTCTAAAATCAAATTAGAGATATGATTTAATAAACTAGAGAACAAAAACAAACAAGTTATCAACACATTGGAGATTCTACTATACGATACGCCTTTCCGAAACAAATGTATTTCTCATCTATATTCTTGAAATCATGATAGATTTCGTAGGGATAGTAACTTGTTTTGAAAATTTTTCATCAATGATATCAATTTGTTTCTCTCTCGAACATTTTCTAAATAAATCCATCGTTTCATGATGGAGAAAAAAACTTCCCAAATTATTTTCTTCTCGAGCTTTATATGGATATTTTTCTCTTTATTTAGCACTATGTAAGAAAATATTCCATGAAAAAGTCTCTTTTTCTTCGAGACTTTATTATATAGACGAGTACTTTTATAATTATATATTCACATATTGTGATGTTTTCTTTGTCATTCGTATTCTGCATATCAACAATAGAGAATTGAAAAGGAAAGGAAATTTATCATATACTCTACTTTGACATACTCCTTTGCAATAGCAGAATTAGATGTGAGGTGTAAGAGTTCACTGGGAAATTCAGTTGTCACGGCATCTATTATCAACCTTTGTAAGGTTGATTATGTGTATAAGATCCTCCCACAACTTCTGTCCTGCTATTGTAATATATGGTTTACAATGTTCTGGTAATTTAAGTAAACCTAGATTTGAATCGAATTTGACAGGATGGAATTATTCAAATTATTTATAAGAGTAACAAGACAAGAATCAGTATCCGTTGACTCCTATATTCGTGTACCCAATTAAAATGAGATGTTTAATTCATACGATCAACCTACAATTATTGGTTTTGAGTCAGATAGAGAGAGAGAGTGAAGGGCAAAGTTCGTATTCTTATGATTGACACCGACAAGAGAAAAAAAAACTATTTAAAAAGATATTATTGAGTATCTAAATTTCTCTAGCCCAAGTAAAACATGAATCATATTCAAAGCGAGTAACTATTGGAAAATAAACTTGATTTGAGTTTCTTGAAAGTTCTCAGCAACGTCATTCTCTGATCATATATTTTCTTCTTTGATGAAATCGAGAATTATTACTCATTTCAAAAAGCATAGCAGTTGCGAAATCTCAATACTTATCGTTTCTATGAATCAACATGTTACTTGACAAGAGTTCTAAACACACTTTTCCCCGTATTAAATCTTAGGATATCGTTACGGATCTAATTCATATTAATGTATGGATTATTAGTGATGTTTTCTAGTTCTTCGAGATATCTTCATTTAGCTATGGATAGAATTATAACAATTTCATCAAGCACATAGTCAGTGTAAATTTGAAAGATATACTATTTTTGAATTTCAAACTATTCTTTTCTGTATTCTAACTTGAAGAATAATTCATTCTTCAATTTATGTATGTGCACAAAGGACACCGACGGATAAGGCCGCAAATCTGCCACCCCCCTGGATTTTGATGGGAGTCATT